>PVIC010031368.1:0-21339 GCA_004025085.1 Thryonomys swinderianus | reverse complement strand
TTTTTTATGTCTTTTCCACTGTCTCCTGCTTCCTCAGTGACTCCAGTCAGTCTCATATTATTTTTCTTTAGTCATCTAAAAGCTGTTGGATTAATTTCTTATGGTCCCTTGCTCTTTTCCATAGATTAAATCTTTCTTGCTCTTTGGCTGCTATGCTGTCCTCTTGGTCTGAGATTTGCTTCACTGCTTCATTCATCCTACTTTGCAAGCTTTCATTCTCCTTCATCATTCCCTGGAGCTCTGCTTGAAGCTGTTTAAAAGGTTCCATTGCTTCTGCTATCTTGGATTCTATCATCTCGCTGATCTCTTCTTTAATGATGTCTTTCACTGTGGACAGTATCTCTCTTTTGATCACAGAGATGAGTTCTGATTTCCATTTTACTAGATCTGCTTTAGTGAGCATCTCCAAGAGTCCTCGTGTTTGAGTTTCAGTTTGCCCTATTTCCCTTTTCTCTGAATTTCCCTGTGGTGGTGATCTTTGTGTCTGATTTTTTGTATATTTTCTCTTTTCTACTCTTTTGTTGTTACTAATGCTATTTGTTTGATTCTTGGCCTCATGACAGGGCCATGTTTGTTGCAGGTCTCTTTCTTTCTATTATCTATGGCCTTTTGGATGTGGCACCTTTCTGAGGTGTCCTCCTTTAATCTGTAATTACCCTTGAGAATTCTCAGTTCTACCACATCATGGGAGGAATTTGAGCAGAATAATCACATCATCCCTGTTACCATAATATATTCAGTGCCAGTATCAGAATTATACACAGGAAATAAAGTGAAAAGTTTTGTTAATTTCAATTCTGAAGACTTTGAGCTCGTGAGTTACCTCTATGTCCATATGCCAAAATTTAGAATTAATCAGCAATGTGTATACAACATGCAGATCGTAAATGTACCCCAAGACCCCTTTGGGGATAAAAGGTCACTAGGGGATCAGGGAGGTAGGGAGACAGGAAGAGAGTGAAATAGGCTTAGCAGATTTATGAAGATCACCTATTCTTGAATACCTCACATATGCCAGTGGGTAATAGAGGATAAAAGGATGTATATAAAACAGTACCAACTGTATGCTGTAAGACCAGTGGAGACTTTGAACACCTTCTTATAATAGTACAGGAGAAGAAATAGGGCAGCCTAAGAGTCTTTTACTTCTGGGTAATGCTTCTGACAGGACGATAGGAGAGGGTGTGGGGACAAGAGGTGAATAGTGGGATCTAGGAGTAGATGGCAAAACAGAAGCTAGATCCCCCCACCTTTTTTTAATCTTGCCTGGTTACTCGGTGCAGCTCCAGTGTAGAGGGATGCAAGAAATGGCTCTGGCCTGGGTCTTCACAACACAGCTCTGGGGTGGGTGGAGGTCAGCCAGCAGGCCTCAATCCTCTCTTGGTGGGAATGTACATTGGTACAACCTCTATGGAGATCAGTGTAGAGATTTCTCAGAAAACTAGGATTAGAGGTCCCATTTGATCCTGCTACTGCCCTGCTAGGAATATACACAAAAGGATTAAAAGAATAATATCATAATGACATATATGCACCCATGTTCATAGCAGCTCAGTTTGTGATAGTTCAATCTTGGAAACAACCCAAATACCCATCGAACTTGAGACTGGATAAAGAAGATGAGGATTTTCTATAAAATGGTGCATTACTCTGCCTTAAAGAATGATAAGTTTGAGTCATTTATACTTAAATGGACGTACCTTCAGAACATAAGTCAAATAAATAGGTCACAGATGTGTAAGTTTTCTCACATGAGAAACTGAAGATTTTAATGAGTTCTAGAATATATGATGGACATTGTGAAATAGAAAATATTCAAAGGGAAATGTCGTGGAGGGGTGAGTAATGAGGGGTACAGAAAAAATATGATGCTAATAAAAAAGGGAAACAAAGTTTATGTATTTAAGTGGTGAGGAGTTGTGTGGTGGGTAAGTGAATGGGAGAAATGAGAATTAAACTGTGTTATATTAAAAAAATACTGAAAATTAAGTATAGACCCCAGTGACCATTAAAAGAGCTTCCTACTCCCTTTAGAGTGGGAAGAGTCAGTTTTATAAAAATATCCAGCTGAATTTGTCAAAGGGTTTGACTTATTATTCAGTATGGTAGTATGAATAGTGCATTGTCTGATACACCGGTGTTCTAATTTCAATAATTTTGAATGTTACCTCATGTGAGAAGGGCCTTGTGATTCAGACTCTTTCCAGAATTCAGCAACCAAAAACATTCATATATGACTGTGGGAACCTTTCTCCTCCTCCATTTTTTCTTCTTTTCAGGCAGTGCTGCAAGCTTTTACTTACATTTAGTCTCTCATGAAAAGGATGGAAAATTGCTATAATGATAATAATATATAATTAATATAATAATATTTGTCCTTTTCTAAGTCACTTTTTGTTTTGTTTTGTTTTGTTTTGTTTTGTTTTGTTTGCTTTTGAGACAGGGTCTCGCTTTGTAGTTCAGGCTGGCCCTGAGCTCACTATGGTGCCCAGGCAAGCCTCCATGAACTCAGCAATCTTCCTGTCTCTGCCTTCCAAGTGCTGGGATTACAGGCGTGAGCCACTACATCCGGCATTGTGATATGCGGTGTTGATTGTTGGTGGGCATGTCTCCATGCCCAGCATTATATGTTGTTACCGGGGATCAAACTCAGGACCTTGCGCTTGCGCGGCAGGTGCCGGAACCACTGAGCTAACCCTTCGGCCCTCTACCTTTTTTTTTTTTTTTTTTTTTTTTGACAGGGTCTTGCTTTGTAGTTCAGGCTGCCCCTGAGCTCACTATGTAGCCCAGGCAAGCCTCAAACTCAGCAATCCTCCTGCCTCTGCTTCCCAAGTCCTGGGATTACACGCGCGAGACACCATGCCCGACACTGTAGTGTGTGGTATTGTTTACTGTTGGACGTGAGTCACCATGCTCAGTAATTTGAATGTGGTTACTGGGGATCGAACCAGGGGCCTTAGGCTTACTAGGCAGGCACTGTAACCACTGAGCTAAATCTCCGGCCCAGAAATAAATTTTTTTAATTGAATTCTTTATTGTACATTCTATACACAGCTCACAATCACACCCAACATTGGGGAATTTGTACCAGTATATGACAGAAGTTAATTCTCATTTTTACCCATATTCCTATCCACCCACAACCCCCACCCCTTATATACATGCTATTTCTTTTTCTTTCCAAATCGTATTTATTCTTTTACCTCATTACTTTCCGCCACCATATTCCCTTTGAATATTCCCTATTTTACAAAATATATCATACATTCTAGAACTCAAGTGTCAAATTGTCTCTACTTTTTCAGACTATTATCTGTTGCAATAAACATTTGTGTTTATTTTCTTTAATATCTTGTTTTACATTTAAAAGACTGAATAGCAGAGGTTTCGAAAAATGTGAAGGGCCTGGCTATATCTGAGCCATGATAGACACAATGTATGATTTTTATGAGGCAATTTTGATTCTTGCAGGTCGGAAATAGATTGAGCATTCAGTAAATCCCTTCTCCCTCCATCATGTTGAACATATGTGTAAGGAGCAGAGGGCTTCCCTCTGGCATACAGGAGCAATGTGTGCAGAGAAAATGTTCCTTGCATTTGTATGCACAGTGCCCAATTAAGAGTATCGGTGCTGGAGGAAAATCCATGCAGATATAAGTGTGGCTGTCTTCTGTGTGTGCAGAGTTTTAACTGGTCGCCACCAAAAGGTTATAAGAATGATGGAAAATGATCTCTAAAACAACTTTCACCCTCACTGATTTTTTTTTTTTTTGAAACAGGGTTTCGCTTTGTAGTTCAGGCTAGCTCTGAGCTCACTATGTAGCCCAGGCAAGCCTCAAACTCAGCAATCCTGTCTCTGCCTCCCGAGTGCTGGGATGACAGGCGCGAGCCACCACTCCCGGCTCCCCTCACTGATTTTTGATCATTGTCTTGAACTTCAGTATGTATCAGACTAAACATCCAATAGGTGCAGAAATCTGAACTCACCTTGCAAGAGGTTCGGTTACAGGTAGTATTTTTGAGAAATAATGTTTTGAAGAGTAAACACACAAAGCAGAGGACTGTACAAATTTGTAGTAATAACCAGGTTCATGTAAGTTATACTCTGATATTTACAGGATACTCTTTGTATTTTATACCCTTTATAGTTTTTAGACAGGATCTCACTTTGTAATTCAAGCTGGCAGGAAACTCACTACATAGCCCAGGCTGGCCTTGAACTCTCAGCGATCTTCCTGCCTCAGCCTCTACTGTGCTGAGATTACAGACATGAGCCACCATGCCTGCCTTGATACTTAGTTTTAATTGAATGATATATTGAATGATTACTCCACCAAAAAAACTTCTTGAATATATATTATTTTTAACCTTCTTGTTAGTGAGAAAAGATCATCAATGCATTAAGGAACAAGTAATTTATCAGAGGTTAAACACTCAGTCCAAACTAAAGTTTGAGCCAGACACCATGGTCCTAGAGAACACAACCTTACTGTAATAGAATACTACTACTAACATGCAGATCTCTGTACCTGGTGATGTGAGATTTGATTATTTTGCGATGTTTTCTTTTTCTACAGTTACTGTTACTCAACAGAATACATAATTCCTTGGAATTTCTTTTCAGAAATATCTTCCAAATGCTTACAACTTCTTGTTCCTCTGTGTTATTCACTCTTTGACAGACAAGAGTGTTCCACAAAACTCGATGTGTGCTGCATGTGGGGTGCACAGTTACACTGGCCAGCAGAGATCGGACACACTGGGAAGGATGGTGCCGTGATGAGAGGTTTATTTCATGCCCAACATCTACGAGTGAGCCTGAAAATAAATGACCATCGTCTTGTGTGGGGAAAAAACAAACCTCTAATTAGAAGGGCAGGGAGGAAAACAATCTCATACCAAAGAAAGTGGGGACGCCACCTAAGAGTGAGAGAAATGTAGTCTGAATTAGGAATCACTGAAAACGATGAAACATCAGTCGGTAATATCCATATTATTCTTAATTGCTATCAGAATATCTTTAGTGTAACTACTTGAGGACCAAATAGGCATATCAGATGAAAATGCGAATGAGAAAGTTGAAATTCAATACTGGATAATTGATGACACAACCCCAGCGATGTTTTTGTCCTTCAAAGGTGAAGTTAAGACAGGGAAACGTCTAGCCCCTGCCAGCGTCACTCAATGGAGGTGACAAAAAACCAAAGCAGTCGCTTTCCCAATAGTACTGCCTTCATATTTATGGTAGCACAAGCCATTTATCTACAAGTTTAGTGCTGTTCAAGGCACTGAATCATATTTATTAAAAAATTTACTATCACATTGCCTGGAGTAAATCTATGGTTCTTCCATAGAGAATACCCTCAAGAAGGGACAGACATTTGTAAGCAATAAATTATGTTAAATCAAGGTTATTGATCGTCAATAAAATTGAGAGGAAAGCACACTGCGAAGAGCATATGGTCTCTTCATTTCAGAATTACATGAGTGAATAGTGACATTTGCATGATCATTAGCGAATCAGTAACTAATCAGCTATTAAACTGGATATATTTAAACACTTACAAACGCCAGATCTTTTGACTTGTATCAGACTAGAAGAGTGGATCACGTGAACAGGCAGAGGAAGGTCCTGTGGAGAGCTCTGAAACCGGAGGGTGTGTAAACAGACGGCAGTGGCCGAGAGGAGGCTGTGTCACCGGAGTGAGGCAGATCAAGGCGGCGGTGCAGCGTCGGCCTCCAGCCCAGCCTCTGATGTAGGGAAGAATCAAAAGTGGTAAAGCACACATTTTGCGAAGCTAAGAGAAGGATGTATGATGAGAATCTGTGAAACACAGTGCAAATGAGAAGAAAAGCAGATGACGGACATTACGTGTGTTTTTTATTTGGAATGTATCGTTTCGTGCAGAAAGCATAGGAATTGGTTGGATTTGTACTTCTCCTGGTCCTCTGTCTCTACCCGAGCTCTCCTTAGTCCCTTTGGCAACTAAAATTTGGCCACAAGACATTTTTACCGCTTTCATTTTATACTGAAATAAATGATTTGGAGATCCAAAATATCTCACTTGTTAAACAATAAAGAAAATCATTAGCCAAAATTCTATCTATGCAATTGATTTTTTATCTTTCTTAATTGTCTAATCCAAGATTTTGTCATGAGAGGTTCATTGTCTTTTTCTTTTCCACTGTTCCGTTTCCTTGTAAATATTTAAAGAATGTGACATCCTGAAGGTTGTACTTATAGGACGAGCCAACAACAATATCAGAGTGAAGCAGAGAATTCATGTTAGCCCATAAACTATTGCACAAGTTGTGCAACCATTTAGCACTAGTAAATCTATTGACATATGAACACATTGATTCCAATTTAACTGCTTTTAATTTTAATTTTAGTTTGTGGGAAAAAAACCTGCTTAACCACTCATATTCAATGAGTATGAAGAAAAATAGTGTTTGATCTGAATGTCACCTCCAATCAGTCTCAGTCAATTTCTACAAAGCTTTTTACCATTGAGTTGGAGGTTGGCTTGCTGAGAACCAGTCTACCTGCAATTTTTAAAGCCCTTTCTACTATGTCTTTGGCATAAAGTTGAAATGTAATAACAAACAGTGAGACTTTCCCTCTAATATAGTCAGCAATGTTCCTGGAGAAATGTGTGTACGTACATGTGTTGAAAGTTTTATGTAACATCCAGTAGAAAATGTATTGAAGAAGATCAAAATATTTCTAAGCATGACAATGGTTAAACAATTTTAGAGAACATAATGCTGAGCTATATGGTTTTAAACGGATGGATAAGGAGTAATGATTTTGAAAAGCAATATGTAGAATACTGTTTAGTATCTTTTTATTAATAAAGTCATTACAAAGGCAGGAATGTATTATAGATAGGGTGGTAAAATTCAAAAGGATTTCTAATACTCAGGAATGAGAATGACTGGGAAAACATTAAGAAATTTAGGTTTTTAAAATGTGTTTGTGTGAGTGCATACACATGTAAAAATACACATGTAAAAGTGTGTGAGAAACAGGGAAAATATTCTATGAGTACTATAAAACTTTTACATAAGGAACCTATTTCTATGTACGTAAACATAGCAGACCTATGTATGGATGTGTATAGACAATCCTCCAGTTTTCTGTAGATATTTTGTGTGATTTGTATAACTTGTACTAGGGTTTTGAAAAAAAAATTAGGATTAAAACAATAGTCACTTTGTTTTGTTGTGAACATGCACTACACCCTCATAAGAGCTATATTTTCAGTGAATGCCAATTAACATATTTTACAAAAAAGGTTTGATATAAATGTTTCTGTGGCAAACACTACAATTACTTCCTAGTTACAGTGTAGGTACTTTATATCATGGGCCCTTGAATCCTGGTTGTTTTCCAAAAGTTTCTGCACTTTCATGTAAGGTTTTCAATTTTTTCAGTTAACCTTAATTCCTTCAATAAGTTCTCCTTTGTGGCTTTAACTGATTGGAATAGAAATCAAACACTTGGATCAAAATGATACTAATTAAGGATTCTATTATTCAGTCTTTCACTGTGACACAAAACCCACACATGCCTTTTTGATCCTGAGTGTTGCAAATAAGAGTTCTTTTGCAGAGCTCGCCTGAGGAAAAATTATAACAGCAATCATGTATAGAATTTTCAGCTTAATTCAAGTTTCTTAAGGTTGTTATCACTAATTTTCTTAACCCTATGGTTTGAGTTCTCTATTTTCCAAAAGCCCTTTTCTTTCCTTTCTCTGTATGTTCCTTTTTCTCCCATACTTATTACATTAGCTTTCATTTAGCATTGCAGACTATAGTGACCGTGTAGGCTTCAGTCCTTAATGAAATTGGCGCACCACACACCTGACATTTGCACGTGTATTGGCTGTTTTAGTATATTTTTTAAAAAATATTTTGAGTACATGTTTGCCATACTAATAATGTTAATAATGTTACTGATCCATGTGTGGAGTTGCACGTAGATAATATATTTCTTTTCTTCATCTGTTCCCCTCCTCTCCCAGCTCCTTCTCTCCAGCTTTAACACTCTTCCTATTTGAAAAAGTTCTATACCCTTACTTTTATTATCTATCTTTTATTCTGCTCTTTATAATTTGAGTTTCTCATTTTAAAAAAGCATGTGATATTTTAGCTTGTGTGTCTGATCTATTTCAGTTAACATTATGAGCTTTAAATGGACTGTATATTTTTTATGTTATAGTACATAATTTAATTGTGATGGCCCTGCCTTCAACAGAAATCCATAATTTAATTATTGTTTTTTTTTCTATAAAGGTCTTCTCTATATGTTGAGTGTAATTTACATATTTAAGCTCTTATTCCTCTATTAGTGTGTTTTACCTTCACAACAAGTCCTGTAAGTGGCTAGAAAAACATTTATACCATTGAGTTTTTTAAACAGAAAATATTCTAAAAGATTAACTCAGGCACATGAGAAATATTTGAAGTATGATGCATGGTTCTTCGCTTTTCATGATTTTTAATAGTATTTTGTTAAACATAGCTGTGTGTTTTTGCTGGTATTGAAATTTACGTGTTCATTTTTGAATACATTTGCTACAAAATAACAGTAATGATCAACACTTGTAACACTTATTTTTATCATTGGTCTACCCAGGTAGGGATTTCCAGATGGATAGCACTGTCCTGAAGTGATATCTTCCCTTTGTAGCCCTCCACGGTTTATTTTGTGTAATGTTTCAGAATCCTGTTCTGAGCTGTGATTGTTACCATTCATTCTTTCCGAGCAACCTGTAATGGGCACACATCATGGGGATTGGATGTTCTGTCTTTCACTGCCTTGCATCATTTGTACCACAGACCTATGTGTTCTGGAGCTTTAAAATAGACTTTGGCCTGGAGGTTTAGTGGTTCTGGCACCTGCCTAACAAGCACAATGTCCCTAGTTCAGTCCCTGGTAACCACATACAATACCACAACCAGCAATCACTACCACATACCACGTGCCAGACATGGTGGCTCAAGCCTGTCATCCCAGCCCTGGGGAGGGAGAAGCAGGAGGGTTGCTGAGTTCGAGGCTTGCCTGGAATACATAGTGAGCTCAGGGTCAGCCTGAACTACAAAAAGCAAGACCCTGTCTCAATAAATAAATAAATAAATAAATAAATAAATAAATAAATAAATAAATAAATAAATAAATAAATGTTTAATAGATACATGAATGGATCCATCTATATTATACATTACAGCAAATGACTTATTTACATAAAGGATACTCTTATTTAAATGTAAATTTGAGAGTTGAATATCATCAATTCATACCTTAATAAACTATTGATTCTTCTCTGTTTCTATGTTTCTTTCAGCAAGGTGAACTCGGTTTCAAGGAAGGGCACACTCACTGTCAAGGAAAGAATAGCCCTGAAACAGAAGCCGAGTCAGTTAACCATTTTAAATTCACCTTTCTCATAATGGAGGCGAGTATCCATTCATTCATCGTAACAACAACTATTTATTAATAATTGCCTATTACCTGTCATGAGTTGTGCTAATGGGCCATAGTAGTGCTGTGCCTTTCATAAGGTCATCATGAGAATCAAATGACAATGTACATGAAAGTACCTAATAAAATTTAATAGGCTACAAATATAAGAAACATTTCTAATGCCCTGTAAGATTTAAAATTGCTTTCTGAAATAGAGATGAAATTATATTCAGCAGAGCTTTAATATTCAAGGAATTTTATTGAATTATAATTCTTGTAAATTGCTTTATATTGTAGCTTTCTTTAAAATGTATTATCCGTTTTATCAGAAGAGCAGATTCCTTACTACACTACATAATGAAAAATTCTCTATTAAAAGTTTCTTCTACTCTTTGCATGTGTGTGTGTGTGTTTCAGATGAAAGTCCTCTACCTATCTTATTGGCATTTTCAGTTGAGGGGATCTTTATTTTGAAGTTTCTTTTATCTACCTTCCAGTGAGTACAAGATCTTATGATGCTTTTACTTCCCAGTGTCCTTTCTTATCCTCCTACTCAATATCACTGCCCTTCACAGACTTATATGAAGCCTACTAATCATAATTAACCGGTCTGTGGCCTTCCACCTATGACTATAGAAGACATTCATGAAAAAGACATTCTCTTTAAGATACGTTTTTTAAAAAAATCTAGCAGGAAAATATCATAGACATATTTCCAACATCTCCAGGAATTTCTGAGCCTTGTGATAACAGCATTTAGCATTTCTAGGCAAAAAAATTCAAAATATTTCAGGACATACTAAATAAGCAGTCAGTGAACTCTCAGTTTATTTCCAGAAGACTATGTTATTTGAATAACAATACATAAAGAGAGTATGGCTTTGTTTGATTAAAACATGGAAAACTGCTTTGTGGTTAGACTACCGATTCTCAATGAAGTGAATTCATACAATCAGTATGAATTGTTTCATTTGTTAACGAGGAGCCTGGCGCTCAGTCTTTAAAGAGGTTAAAGTTAAGTCCTGCAGGGCTGGAGGGTTAGCTCAGTGGTCCCGGCGCCTGCCTCGCAAGCACAAGGTCCTGAGTTCGATCCCCGGTAACCACAGACAATGCTGGACATGGAGACTCACGCCCACCAGCAATCAATACCACATACCACAGTGCTGGGAGTGGTGGCTCACACCTGTAATCCCAGCACTCGGGAGGCAGAGACAGGCGGATTGCTGAGTTTGAGGCTTGCCTGGGCTACATAGTGAGCTCAGGGCCAGCCTAAACTACAAAGCGAGACCCTGTCTCAAAAAAAAAAAAAAAAAGTCCTGCAATATGTTGTATCAGCATTTATTGTTTGTTTATCATAAATGTTAATTGCCCATCCTTAGAAAAAAATCATGGCCAATGAAAACTTTGAATAATGACATGTGACAAAAATAAAATGTTTCCTACAAGGGAAAACTTTCAGAATGTGTCCACTAATACTGCGCTTTCTTTCCCATTGGTCACTACATGGACAAGACTGTTAAAGGGGTTTGCTCTGAACTTCAGCTTCCAAATTAGTCTGGATTTTGCTTTGGTGAGTGAAAGGAATACAGAGAGAACAGATCACGTGGCTCATTCCATCAGGGAAGCAATCCACTTTTGCTACTGTTAGTCCCTCACAGTTCAAGGCCACAAGGACCAGCATATAATATTAGCTTTCAGAAGTGATATTCCCACGGTTAGGGGTGGGGGGCTTTTCATGGCATTTCTCTCTCTCTCTCTCTCTCTCTCTCTCTCTCTCTCTCTCTCTCTCTCTCTCTCTCTCTCTCTCTCTCTCTCTTCCACTGACCTATAGGTGGTGCTCACTTACTGTTGGCTAAATTTAAATTACACACTGATTTTTTTAATTGAATTCTTTATTGGTACATTTTATATACAGCTCACCTTCACCCTCAACATCAGGGAATTTGTACCAGTATATCACAGATGTTAATTCTAATTTTTACCCATATCCCTACCCACCCCACAACCCCCCACCCTCATATACATGTTCTTTTTCTTTCCAAATCATAATTATTATTTCCCCTCATTACTTTTCCCTATCACATTCCCTTTAACTGAAATGTGCATGAATGCTAGGAAAGCAGTTTAAGAAGTTAAAGCATCAATAGTGCTGATCCTTACATTGTTCAGTATCTCACCGCTAATAAGACAGATGCACCTCCAGTGTTCATATTATGTGATAAATGGAGCCACAGGAATATGCCAAAAATGTATGTATTTTAAAAAGGGATGCTTAATTCAGAATGGTGCAGGGAAGTTTAATTTAGAATAAGGCATATGAGTGGCTTAATTCCAAAGGAGACAGAGATAGAAGGAGAGCCCTTGTCTTTCTGCCTGTTCACTGACCTCTCCTTGCTTTATTCTTTGATCTCTAAGAGTTTGGTGTAAAGTATCAAATTTTTATTGGTTTGGTAATCTGTAATCACAACTTGTGGTTAAAATATAAAAAATTTATAATACAAGTTGGGAGGGTGTGTTTGTTTTTTACTGAGGTTTGAACTCAGGACTTTGTGATTGCCAGAGTAAGTGAAGCTCCACTAAGCTATATCCCAATGCAGTGCACTGTTTTGTTTTTCGGTCCTTTTCTAGAACATTGCAACTTCAATTCATGTTTGGGTCAGAGAAGAATCAAATTCTTGTTAGAGCTCTCTTCTCTTCTGTAGCCTCAAAAGTGTACTCAGCTACTGACTTTTCCAGCTTCCCAGGGCTTCCCCGTTGCCTCTCGGTCTCCTTACTCCTTCAAAGCCAGTTATAAAAGACTAAAATCCCTCTTATGGGGATTTCTCTTCACTTTTAACCATTTCCCCTTCTGTCTTCCATTTTTAAGGCCCTTGGTGATTAAACTGGGTCAAGACAGGTAATCCAGAATGATCACCCTAGGTTATTGTTCTATATGGACCCCTGGAAGATTCAGTCAGCAATACTTCCTGGCAGATTTTACATTTATCATTGATCTTAATTTTACCATAGGAAACTGGCTTTCTTATACTCATCAGTTCAAAGCAGTAACCTGTAAGTCAGAAAATTCTTTATCAAGGCAACGCTGTACTACATCATTATGAAACTACAGTGTTAAGATGAAGATGGCCCTCTCAATTTGTAAGTGCTCTTTCCAGAAACTTGGGAAGTTTACATTTGATCACAGTTTAATACTACCTCTAATTCATGATTTTTCACCAGGTAACGTTACATATTTACAGATTCCAAGAGTTAGGATGCACACATCTTTGAGTAAAAATATCCTACTTATTCTATTACTCAATGCTTTATGAAATTCACTGCTATGGTTGATTAAGTTATATATCTTACATAAAAGTGCAGTCTCCTGATTTCTGGCTCAAACTTGGCTCAGGCCTGCCCAGTCTCCCATACAGTTACCACCATGACAAATGTTCTGACAGAAAGTGGATTCAAGGCTACACCAGGAGAAAGCTCTTCTTTTTCTTTGTAGGTGTAGTCACCCCCAATCAATGTAAAATGGGGAGAGAAATCAGAATTACAATGGAAGAATAAAGTCTAATTTGCGCTTCTTGATTACCTGTCATTTTAATTTTTTTTTACTTTGATTACCACATATTTGTAGCATGTAATGATTACATTCATCATGGGGACTTGTGACATGTACCTAACATCTTAATTCTCTTTAAAACACTTGACCCTCTCGCCTTACCCTTTGCTAAATTTATAGGCTTGGCCAAAGTAATTTAGATGTTAATATTTAAATATGTAATATTGTGATAAATATGTTAATATTTAAATATGTTAATATTTAAAACAGTTTCTATGTGTAGTACATAGTATCCTATCTTTGTGTAATCAAATTATAACTTAACCTAAAAGTGCACCTCTGTATCAGGCCAAGTGCATCTCAGTCATTCAGTCAAAGTATCTAAAACTCCAGCCAGTTGGAGGCTGAAAGCTACCAAACTCAAAGACCACAAAAACACCTATCCACTTGTTTCCCTAGGTCACTTTCCTTCCTGTGGCTACAAATAGAACTTACACATATTGTATAGTGTAGTAGGACAGCTGGATGTTCAGAAAGTTGATGTTCAGAAAGCTGCTACATTCTAGAACCTTTGTGATCAAATGAAACCCTTAAATGTAACTCTACTCAGATTATTTTTCTCAGGTAAGATTAGGTTTCTAGCCTGAGAAGCTCTGATACAGACTTGAGGGTTGTCAGTTATATATAAGATGATTATTTGTTTCTCATTCATTTTTTTTTTCTTGAAAGCCCATCTTTGGGAACAATTGGGCAATACAATTCTGCAAGTTAGATAGAACAAATGCCTTTTTATATTGCTTTTCCTCCCCAGAAATAATGCACAAGTACACTTAGAAAGCAGGTGGTTTGAATCCAAGGATTATTTTAGAGGGAAACTATTTATCGATTCCTACCAGTGTCCAAACTATATAGCAGACAATCAGTGTGCTCAAAATGTTAATGAGACCCAAGGTGAAGACTTTCATCTTCAGTTGGTGTCTCATAATTTGGACCGACTTAGTTATAAAGACTATATTTTTTGATGGTATGACAAATAGATGAATAATCTATCCTTGTCTTGACTCTATACACTTTTGGCTCTTGAAAAAGTCACCAAAATAAATGAATTTGAGTTTAGTGCTTACTACTATAAAAGGACAGCAGCACTTTAAGGGCCTGAGAGAGGTGAGTAGGATGAAGTCATAGTATTTATTGAATTTTTAATATTTAAGGCTATGACTTGAGTACCAGGCTTATTTTGGGATGAGTTTATGAGTAAAATGTTGATAGTCATAAAAATATAAGGATTTTGAGACCCTGGGATCAAAGAGTATTTCATATAAATTGTGACTTGATGATTTCTACTGAATAAAGAGATCCTAGAAGGGCATTTACAATATATGCAGCTCTAAGTTTCTGACCATGAATCCCCTGGGATAATAAAATAATATTGATAAAGACAGGGATAGCAATATCATTTTCTAAGTAGTAAAATATGCGCAAGATTCCAGTATTCATGACAGGGAAGTGTTATAGAAGAATTTAGGGATTTACGTAGCCACTCAGTCAATCATTTCATCAGGACAATCTCTTAATAGTAAGACAAAAGATAGCCTCCAGTAATCACCACACCTTTGGTGATTCCTTTAGCAGCTTGTTTCTTGAGTTGTATCATTAGTTGAATGCTGCTGCAGATTTTTGGAATAATATGCAAAATGAATATATTGAAGAGAATCTATGACTTGTTTTACTCAAACATGTACCACCTTTGTCAAGTATAAACTCTCAAATTTCTGGGGAGAGTGTGTAAAAATTGAGGGGGGGCATGTTTATCTTAATGTTGTAGTACCTTAGTAGTATAGTACAATGTTGTCTTTGGTAAAGGAAAAGTTGTCTAACTCACCTGTTAAAGTTTTGAACTGATAATTATAAGAAAGGCATTTTTCTATGATGAAATTAAAGTTAGTGATAAATGTAAATTTTTTCCAGGAATAATTGTTAATTGAATCTTCTAAGGGGCAGGATAGCAGCTGTAGGAAGTATACAGCCAGGAAATGTTAAAGGTTTAGGAAAAGATATTTGTAAGGCACTTAAGATATAGTTGAATATGCAAATATTTTAAAGAAGTAGAGAACCAGACATGGATGAATGTTTACTTTGGCATTCTGGTGTGTAGGATACCCAAGTATGATTTTTCTGGTTATTTCTATTTTTTTCTGCCACGCCCCACATGACTGCAGAGAGAAAAGCTTACTGTACGATAGAAACTCCACTCTTTGCATCCGTTAAATAATCTCAAGCTTGGGTTGTGGCACAATTTTGACCATTTAGGATCCTTCGCTAACAATGGTGAATTTAGAATCAAGGAAATCAGGCTAAAGCTTAAATATTTACATAATAGCCCCTTCATTTTGAAGTTGAACAAAGAATTTAGACAACTGTGGGTGACATAATAATATGCTCAGAGAAGTGGTTAATTTATTCAAATAGTATTTATGGACCCAACTCCAGACTCTGATTTGTATATCTGTAAAGCTGAAGACCCGAATGGCTAACACCTCCTCAGGTAGTATTGATGCAGCTGGGCCAATGAGCATAATGGTCTAAAGTCACTTGCCTAGATTAAAGGGGCAAAAACAGATGTCACACGTAAGATAAATTCTTAGGGAAAAGTATATTTGGTATCAATACCAGACTCAAGTGTGGTTTCCATAGGTTTAGTGTGTTCAGTAGTCACAATGAATGATTTGGAGATAAAGAGAAGTTTCGATGGGGAAAGCAAGTGCAAATATCAAAACAGGAAGAAATTTTAAATAGGTACAAGTTCAGTGTTTTTCAGCCTCACGGATTCGAAATTCAGTATGTCCAGCTGCCACTAATTAAACCCCTAAAATAACTACCAAAGCTGTTCTTGGTCTGGAATCTCTAAAGAAGATATTAGTAGCCTGAGTATGTGGAAAGGACATAGCTTCTGCTCTTCTTTATTGGCTGCATATTTGAGAGTTATGAGACAGCTCAACTGACAGTTTCAGTAGCAAAGTTTGTGTATCTGGAAAGATTTGAGTCTGAATCTAAATGAGAAGCATTTTTCACATGCAATTGCATGTGAAATCTCACAAGTTGCAATTTATTAGACATTTAAAACAAATTACAGTCGCAAAGTCTTAAAAATGAAAAGCACTGATATCACAGACATGAAATATAGAGCAATTTTTATAAAAATAATTGCCCCTGATGGTTAAGACATTTAGACTCATATCCTTGCATTGTCTCTCTATGTTATGTAAAATTCATTTTAACAATAAGATTTGAGGAATAGCCTTTTGGGTTGCTTAAAGTAATTCCACAGTGCTTACAATATCCACATGAATAAGAGAGTTCTAAGGGTTTTTTTAGTTTTCAGTAAAGAAGGTATTAAAAATCTTTAAAGGCTTTTTAAGAAGTCACCTATTCAGGACCTTCTGTAACTATGTTCCATGGTCTTATGGAAGTTTAAGTAGGCTTATAAGTAGGCCAAGTTCTTCCTTTTACATTACATATTTTTACCAGTACATTTTGAGATTTCTCCCCTGAAATTTCCCTGTACATTCCATGTCACAACTTAGACACTACATCATTCCATATTTTATTTCTATTAAATAGGTATTAAAATATTAATACATGAATTAGCCTAATCCAGACACCCTTTATAAATTGCCTGATTGATACCATATTATCTACATGTACACTTGTAACTGTGACTAATTTTCCATTCTTAACATGTTATTGTGATAGCTAGAAGGTACAATGTTGGCAACACTGATGACAAAAATTAGGGTATTGACTGATAACATGATAGAACATGAAAATAATGCAAAAGAATGATAAACAGAAAAAATAACTTCATTATTTTATTACTAAAAATCAAATTATGTCAAACTGTATTTATTTCAATAAACAGTCCAAATCATTTTGAAGCATATGCTACAAGGAAGTATTTTATGTTTTAAATTTACAATTTGAGCAATTTCAAGAAATGTAAACATGCATCTTACCTACTATTTTGATCCAGAGCGTTAAGAATAATTTAAAAGCATGATAGTTTTGTTAAAATATTCAATTATCATTTAAAGTTATTTTAAAAATAAGAAAACCTTTTTGTTTGCCTACATTTTATCATTTCAGTGTTTCCCAACAGTCTTCCAAGATCCAATTTCCAGTGTATTTCTCCAACCTGAAGAAATGCCTATTGGAAGCTATTGATAAACTAGCCTCATTGTTTCAGAAAAAATCAGTATTGATTTTATCTTTACTTTTTTCAGTTTTTTTTCATCAAAATATGTTTATAGTACATCATTCCCTGGGAGTTGGTACATGTACATAATTTTAAAGTGTTTTTACTAGGATTAAAATTCAGAATTGACAATTTTAAACTTTGATATTTGATATATTTCTCTGCTGTCCTTTGGCTTTTGATTTTCTGTAAACAGCTTTTTAATACTTTTGGAACAAATTACTTTTCTGATATAGATTAAGGTAACCATTTCATAGAAGAAAGCACTTGCAGAAAAAACAGTTCGAAAAATTTCATTCATCTAAGCAGATCTCTTTACTTAGCACACCTTTTAAAAACATCCCTAAGAAATATCAGTATTTTACATGGGAGTGTAAATATCACTATTTATTCCATATCTGAGTGCATTCCATTACTGAATCATCACTGGTTTTTAGCATTGCATTCTTCATTCATTTCATGATAATTTTAAAGACAAATTAAGAAAGCAAGATGAAAGTGGATGTGTTTGGATACTTTTTAGAGGCTTGTCTTTATTGTTACTACATCAATATATTTTATGCAAAAGCCAGTTAGCCAGAGATTATTGACAATTTTATAGGAATTATATAATTGAGGTAGAAGTACAAATAAAATTGCATAATGTGATCTCAATTGCATAGCAAACTCATGGAAAGAGTTTAAAAATGTAGTTTTCTCTTAGATTTTCTATTGATTTTAAGGAATGTTTTATAGGTCTATAAGTTACATATCATTTTACTTTCAATACAGAACTATTTCAACCTTAGCCTGTGACCAAGATGTAGTTAAATGGACTGCATTTATACTCCTACCTTAACTAATGACTCATACAGAATGTATAAAACGGTGCTTGCCAGATTTTTGAGCATAGGTCCCTCAGGACAGTTAAAGAAAAAAACAACCTGACAACATAGCTCTATAGTTGTGCCAGTGTATTTCCTATCAAGACTTCCTAAGCCACAGGGCATGGAAGAAAATCCACATGTGGCCCTGTTTGGAGAAGATGGTATGAAGCATTTGAAGCCAGCCAGAATTTGCAGAGCTGAGTCTAGGAGAAGAGAGAGGTACAAGGAGAGATGACATTTGCCTGCAGATGCCTATGGAAGACAGGGAAGATCTGAAGAATCTCAAGTTTTTCAGCTTGATGCTGATCAGAGGAATATATAATCAAAAAGCCACAAATTCTTGTGAAAAAGGAGTGGTTTACTAATCTATATGTTATTGTTAAAAATAGCTGGTGTCAGGCTGGAGATTTAGCTCAGTGGTTCTGGTGCCTGCCTAGCAAGTGCAAAGACCTTAGTTCGATCCCAGGTAACCATATACAACAACACTGGTCATGGAGACTCACACGCATTAGCAATCGGTACCACAGACCACAGTGCCAGGCGTGGAGGCTCACGCCTGTAATCCCAGCACTTGGGAGGCAGAGGCAAGAGGATTGCTGAGTTCCAGGTTTGTCAGGGTTACATAGTGAGCTCAGGGCCAGCCTGAACTACAAGCGAGACCCTGTCAAAAAAAAAAAAAAAAGCTGATATCAAGACATAAAGAGAAAAGATTTTCTTTGGCTCATGTTTTAGTGGTTTCATGGATTGGTTGGAGAGTGGACGCATCAACACAGAGATGTGTCATGGAACAAAGGGGTCACTTCAGGCCAAGTGTGAGAGGGACGGGATTACACCTTGGTCCCACAGTCCCCTCAGATGGAACATTCATGGTAACCCTACCTCACCCACCAGCCTCCACCTCTTAAACTTTTCACCACCTCACAGTCTCACTGTGCCCCTGGGCAAAGCTTTTAAAGTATTTCTAGATCCAAACCATACGAATGATAATGTTGATGTTCTTCCCAGCAGGAATTCCATTGTGTGTTTCTCTGTGTGTGTGTCAAAATACATAACACAAAACACAAAATTGTAAGCTTTAAATATATTGGATAAAAAATTTTTGATTGTATTGTTAATTAAATCTATACTTATTTAGAGCTTGATTCCTGTACAAATATTAATTCTATTTAAAATGCATGAGTGAATCGTTCCTGAGAGATTAAATTGTAAAATATAATCCATCCTATATTCCAGTGTGTATTTTTGATATTATTGTTCAATTTTTAATAAAAGGTAATTACTTTGAGAATGTTAGCCTAAATTTAAATTAATTGATACGCATTTGGAACATTAATAGTTCAATTTGAAGTTACTTCGCAATAGCTTTTGTTTTGAAAGAAAACATATTTCAAGTCACACTTACCTAACGTTGAATATAGAGCCTGAATGATTTTATTTTAAGCTCATAATCACACTGCTACCCTTTTCCTTTCTTAGGGAGATCTCACCCCTACTCTAACTCAGCTCCGCACATAGCTCTGTAGGACTCCCCAGACCATCCCAAGAGCGCTCAGATCCACTCTTTTCTGCTGTCAGATTACATCTCTTTTTGCATTTTTAATCCTATAGTCATACTCCTCCTGAGACTTCTAAAGCGGTGAAAACTGTGAAATTATTTACAATCCCAGTTATATTGTAGAAAGAAAAAAAAAAAGGTATCACTGTGAAGTGCAGAGATTCGATGAAGAGCAGTTTAAACCCTCCTAACCTCTGTGATTTTCTCCCCGAGCCATATATCTCGTCCCCATTTTCAGCAGCAACTCGAAACGGGGACACACCTAAACATGCTCTCTTCAAGTACCATTTACATTCACCGGTACTGGCAACCTTGTTGTGCTCCAAGGACCTTTGGGAGTTTAGGCTTACTTCGCGTTCAACCATCATCCAACAACTAACCTTAATTAAATATTAAAATGAATTTTTAAATGAGGACCTTTCTTTAAATCTTACATGGTTATGTTTAACCCTTATTCAGTGGTATGGAATATGCTATCATATTAATATCATAGTGTCCAGGTATGACAAAATGTCTGATAGGTAATGTGAAATAGGAAGAAAATACACAAAAAGAAAAGGGAAAGAGTGGGAAGGAGAAAGCAAAAAAAAAAAAAAAGAGAAAAGGGTAGTAAAAAACAAAATCAATGTTTATGTTTATAGGGGTGTAGGGAGCACAGAAGAAAGGGGAAAATGAGAATCAAGATATGTATAAGCATAAGTTCTCAATGTTAAATGTGATCATTTTGTATGTATAAAATGTACATATAAGATCAATTAAAATAATTTTCTCTTTTATCTATGTCATTTTTGTCTCACTTTTCAATAGTATAAAGACAGTTATAACTGAGGTAACACAGAACTAAAAGCATTTTGCCCTGAGAATTTATAGAAAAAATTCAAGTCTTTCACTTAGTTTGCCTACATTTGTTATTGATTCAGGCTATTTCTTTAATCATCATTTAGAGTAAAATGTTTTGTTTTTGTTTTTAGACAGGGTCTCACTTTGTAGTTCAGGCTGGCCCTGAGCTCTCTATGTAGCCCAGGCAAGCCTCGAACTCAGCAGACCTCCTGTCTCTGCCTCTCGAGTGCTGGGATTACAGGCGTGAGCCACCACACCCGGCACTGTGGTATGTGGTATCCATTGCTGGTGGGCGTGAGTCACCACGCCCAACATTGTATGTGGTTACAGGGATCAAACTCAGGACCTTGCACTTGCGAGTCAGGCACTAGAACCACTGAGCTAAATCTCCAGCCCAGTACAATGGTTTTTAAATCAAATGTATATTTGTGCTTATGAATGTATATAAATTTCTTCCATTCACCTTATACTCCTGGTATTTGATGGAACTAGTATATTATTTTTATTTGTGTTGACATTAGTTAAAAAAAAAGAAAACACATTACTGCTAACATTATATATTCCACAATATCAGGAGCCTCCTTCAGGACTTCTTTATGATGTATGCTACAGTAGGTACCTATTCTAAGTGCAACGTGAACTGTAATTTGTACAGAGCTTCATGGAGAAACTGTAGCTTCATATCACCATCAAGGATAAAGTAAAATTGAGCAGGACAGGAAAAAAAGGTGTAGAAAAGATATGTAAGGGAGAGGGTGATGGAAGAAAGAAGGAGGGACTGGAAAATGGTCAGGAGTTGAGAGATTTTTT
>PVIC010031367.1:0-21358 GCA_004025085.1 Thryonomys swinderianus | reverse complement strand
GTTAGCTGCTTCTGACATCACTAATGTCCTTGAAATCTGTATAAGTATAGCACTGTGAATAAGCTCGGGGCCTGCTCAGTATTGACTGAGAGGTCCTCCCCGATCCCATTATTCTGTCTTCTTTCTTTTCTTAGCCGCACCTCTCGGCTTCACAAACCCGCTGTTTTGTCTGGCAGGCTCTGGCAGATTTAGTTCTGCCTCCCTCTGATCTTGCAAGATTTAAGGCTACAGTGGAGTACAGAACAAGGGATTTGAGGTCCTTCGGTTGGCTTTAATAAAATTAGAGATTTTCCTTTCTGAAACAGGAATCAGAAGCCACTAAAGATTCCTGGGACTAAAGGCTCGGTTCATTTTATTTCTTTGCATGTAGTTCAGGATAGTTGAGGGAGAAAGAGACTACGGGATGCTGCTGGTGGCCTGTGTATTAAGTTTATGGAAGACTTGGAGAGCTTATATAAAACAGCTTTTGTGTTTCTTAACAATATTCTTTTTTAAAAAAATTAAATTCTTTTTATAAAAAAACCCACATCTTCTATTAGATGTGGTTTTTTTAATAAATGGAGTATTATTCTGCCATAAAGAATGACAAGATTGATTCATTTATGTGCAAATGGAGACACCTGGAAGACATGCTAATGAGTGAAATAAATAGATCACAGATAGGCAAATACTGGATCTTCTCTTTGATATGAGCACCTGTAGATGCAAATGAGCTCTAGAAAGTATGACAGTTTTTGTAGAATGGGAAATTTCCAAAGGAAATTTGGTGTGGGGATGTAATGAGGGAAAGGAATAAATATGATTCTGAATGAAAATAAAAGAGCATGTATATAGGGAGTGGGGAGGTATGGGTGGGTGGGGATATGGGTAAAAATGAGAATTGACTTGTGTCATATATTGGTACAAATTCCCCAGTGTTATGTGTGATTGTGAGATGTATATAAATTGTACCAATAAAGAATTCAAAAAATTAATTTAAAAAATTAAATTCTTTATTGGTACATTTTATATACAGCTCACAATCACACTCAACATTGGGGAATTTGTACCAGTATAAGACAAGTTAATTCTCATTTTTACCCATATCCATCCCTGCCCCACAACCCCCACTCCCATATACATTTGCTTTCTTTTTCTTTTCAAATCATATTTATTCTTTCCTCTCATTACTTTCCCCTACCACATTCCCTTTGAATATTTCCTTAGCAATATTCTTAATAGCACGAACCCTTAAAAAGTCCAGTTTAAGCCCAGCATGGTGGTGCAAGCCTTAATTCCAGTAGTCTACAGAGTTGGGACAGATGGTCTGCAAGTTTGAGGCCAACCTGAACAATTTAGGACCTAAGGAGACCCTGTCTCAAAAAATAAATACAAATAAATACATGAATGAACAAACAAACACATGGCTGAGCAGGTACCCCAGTGCGGAGGCCTGACTGCAGTCTCCAGTGCCACCAAAGATAAATGAACACGTGCGTGTTAATGACTGAAAATGGTGTAGGCGGTTCAGTCTAACACGCTTCCTGGGAAAGCAGCGGTGCCTCCCTTGACCTAAGCAGGTGCGCCCAGGTGCCTTCTCTGCCCACCCCTCCCCCGGCACAGGCTTCCATGGTAGCTTCTCCGTGTGCACAGGTTCTTAGGAGACACCAGCAATTGGCGCGGTCAGTAAGTGGCGCCGTAGACTCAGTGGGGGTCACCCAGACGGGAAGCTGGCAGAGGCCATTCTCCCAGCGTGAGCCCTTGCACCTTTCCCGTGGCGTAAAGAGGAAGAAGAAGAGCAGAAACGGCCGCTCATCATCCACTCCCCTCCTACCCAGCCTCACCCCTAGATTCCACTTGGGGAGGAGCCCCTGTGTCGCCCTCTTGGGCCCCAAGCTCACGTTCTTCCCTCTCAGGGCCTCGGTCATG
Source organism: Thryonomys swinderianus (assembly GCA_004025085.1). Lineage (NCBI taxonomy): Eukaryota > Metazoa > Chordata > Mammalia > Rodentia > Thryonomyidae > Thryonomys > Thryonomys swinderianus. Next base: position 19,450 of record PVIC010031367.1, on the reverse strand, counting down.
GTTATTTGCTGAAGCCCCTTCTCAGGAAGCTCCAAGGAGAGCAACACCAGAGAACTGTTTTCATTCTCGCGTGGTCTAAAATATCTTTCTAATACCCTTGGGCTTGGTTGACAGGTTGTTGGCTTGTCCATCTGGGCCAAAGGGTGTATCTGTATATCTAAATCTAGATCACTATCTATAATGTATCTATATCTGTGTTATATCAGTATCTAGTCTCTATCTCCTTCTGTCTTCAGAATCTCTTTCTTTTTCATAGCTCTTATGCTTATTTTACTGTTGCACTCTTTCTCCATGGCTATGATTTTTCAGACACGTCTCCTTCTCTTCCTTGCATTGTGTTATTTACCTGTGATCCTCCACCCCTTGCCGGTCGCTCGCAATCGTCCCTTTTAAACTGGACGATTCTGTGAGGAATCCGCCGATCTTGGTTCTCACTCCCCACCGAGTGAAGACAGACAGGCTGCCGTAGGTCTGGACGGTTCCCCCAGAAGCTCCTGCGTTGAAGGCTTGAAACCTGGCTTGGCGATCCTCGGAGGAGGTGGAGAATTTACGGGGCAGGGGCCTTCATGCCTCTTCTCCTTCACTTTCTAGCTACTGTGAAGTGAGGAGATTTGCCCCACCACAGGCTCTTGCCAGGGTCACTGACAGTCTGCTGCTCAGGCACTGAAACTTCCAAACTGTAATCCCAAACAGGCCTTTCCTCTTTCTAAGCTGATTGTCTCAGACACACAGTGAGGCTCCCTGTGAGAGCAGCCAGGTGCCGGTGCCCCTGTTTCTTGGCTGTGACTGCTCAGCCACCTTCTCCGGCAATAGAACCCTCCACTCTCCTCCACTAAGATGGCAGGCCGGCTGCCTGTCTTTTCCCTCCCCTCCCCCTCCCTCCCCCTCCCTCCCCTTTTGTTTCTTTCCTTTCTGGAAAGTCACCATTCCCTCTCTCTCTTCTCAGCTTGCTCCCATTTAGCTTGATACGTGCTTCAATCCAAACATCTGTTGCAGTTGCTGCGGCCCCGCACGTGGCCCACCCTAGCACCCCTACCTCTCACTGTGACCCCTCAATCAACCTGCCAACATGGCCTTCCCTCCTAGGTGACCATTGCTTCCTCGGCCACTTATTTATCCTCCTGCCTGGCTCCTGTACCGAGCTTTGCAGATGATTAGTTTCTGAAGCTAAGGCTTGGCCTTCTAGGGCTGGATCCAAGATCTTATTTTTAGTTTCCATAATTTTCATGCATGAACTTAACTCTTCCAATTTCATGCTTCACGCTGCAGCCCAACAGCTCTTTTCAAAATGCCTCTTGATGATGCCCCAGTTTCTAGGGTGAAGCACATGTTCTTTCCGGACCTTCCTGCACTGTCTACCCTGGCTGTGACCTGGCTCCTGCCTCGTCACGCCTCACTCTCCTGGCTCTGTTCACGCACCTTTGGAAACACCATCCTCACCGTGCTGCCTCCTGCCACGGGGCTCCAGTATATGCTGTTTCCCCATATTAAAAGTTCGCTTCCCTCTTTAGTTCGGTAACTTCCACACGTGCTTCTAGATGAACTGGCTCCTCCTGTAGGAAGCCTTTCCTGACGTATAAAGGACTGACTGACACAACTTGAGTTACATCTGGAAGATGAGTCTTAATACCGAAGTCTTGATTTGTGGCACTTGTGTTTCCAGAAGTCTCAGATATAGATTTAACCCTTCAAGAGTTCTGGAAGGAGCATTCCAACACCCTTTACTATGTGGGGTTAAATGAGAAATCTTGGACCAATGTGTCTCTAAAGACACTGAGATCTGTCTGTATTCAGAGAGTCTTTGAAGGCTGAATAGACAAGTCTGAGCCTTCTTTGGCCAACTTGCACTGTAACCAGCCCTCAAGAGAAAACTGAGTTTGTAAATCAAGTGTCCACTGCATCTTATTTGCTCTAGATTCTCCTGGCCATTCAATAAGATAAAAGCTTCCTTAGTCCTCCCTCATTCCCACCTGACTTGTGCGCCTTCCTGGGGACCCTGTGCTCCTTCATGCAGAGGGCTTGATCTCTGATACACTTCAGCAACACATCTCTAGGGTTTTTACATTATTCAAACCAGCACCAATGCAGAGCAGAGAGTGTTTTTCTTCTCCTGCGGTAGAAACACACTTTACAGTCACTTTCCAGGCCTACTTCAAAATGATGCATTTCCTGATCTTTCAAGTGGTAGAAGGATTTGTATTTTTCTCAGTGATTTACATGAAGTGATATTTCTGCTTTTCTAACTAACATGTACATGTAGCAGCAGTCAGCAGTCAGGATGTGGAAGCTATTTCGGGTCTCACTCTAGCATGCCACAGGCGCCCACTTCCACGCTGGGACATGTCACCCAGGACCCCTGGGGAATCACCTGGGGAATCCCCAGGCCATAGCCAGTCCTGGGAGATCAGCTCAGATGACCCTCCGGGTGGGGTGTGGAGCCCACGCAGATGGCGAGATGTGCAGGAGGGTGACAATGCAGAGGAAGAACAAGGTTTCACTGAATTTTCAGTCTTCCAGAAAACTGACAGTTGATCAGTAAAGCAGGCAAGAGGGAAACCTGCACCTTAAGCCAGGGCTGGAAGAAGAGAGAGTCACCTGGGGAGGACTCCAAATCCTGGAGGTGGGAGGCATGGAGGTCTCACAATTCTGGGGTCCTGAAGCTCAACAGGGTCCTAAGAAAAGGGCTGAGTGAGTGTGCACAGATGGGTGTGCATGTTTGTGTGTCAACTCGTGTACACATGTGCATAAACATGTATGCATGGGTGTAAGTACATATTCACCTGTATGTGCATTCCTATGTGCATGTTTATGACTTGGTGTATGCACATTACTTGTGGGCAGAAGAGTGTGTGATGTGTGTGCACCTGCTTCTAGGTGTACACATGGACATGAGTGTACAAATGTGTGCAGAGGCTGTGAGCACGTGGGAATACGTGTGCATGTAGCAGGGTCTCAAAACTGGGCAAAGACACCATCCATGGCTGGCAAGGGCTGAGCTTGCAGCAGTACTCTGCTGACTCTGAGCTCCTGGGTTAGCAAGTATTTCTGACTCCCAGTGGGCCTCTCAGCGAGTTCAGAATGGCTTATGCTAAATATCACTTGGTTTCTGGATTTTTCAACTTCTTTTCTCTTAACTGTATCAGATGAGAGTTTAAGATGAACATTGTTTTATTTTTTTTCCTTCAGGCTATTGATTTGATCTGAACCGCAAAGAAGCAAGAGGTTTTTTTTGTGTGCCCTAGAACTCATCACAACTGCTGCTGGTATAAAATATGCTCACTCCAAGAGCCACTCGGTGGGGGGAGGGGGTGTCCAGGTAGAGAAAGGTCACATCTACTCATGGTGCAGACACATGTTCACATTCTTGTCATTTTTAACAAAATCTTAAGTGAGAACCTGTCACATTCTCCAATGAATGGCCCTTTCGTCATGTGCCCTGTCAAATAAAGACCAAACTCCAGTTCCTTCAAAAGAAAAAAGGGGAACCTGTGGCCTACTTTCTGCTCATACTCTGTCTTGTCCAATCTTTTTTATTTAATTGAGTTTAGGTACGTTTTACATATACATTATGATCATGTTCAACATTAAAAATTTGTACCTGGGGGGCTGGGGATATAGCTCAGTGGTTCCGGTTTCTGTCTGGCAAACACAAGGTCCCTAGTTTGACCCCTGGTACCACATATCACAATACTGGGTGTGGTGGGTGAAGCCTGTAATTCCAGCACTTGGGAGGCAGAGGCAGGATGATTGTTGTTAGTTTGAGGCTTGCCTGGGCTACAAAGTGAGTTCAGGGCCAGCCTGAACTACATAGTGTGACCCTATCTCAAAAAACAAACAAACAACAAAAAACCAAAAACAAATGAGCAAGCAATTTGTAGCTATATATAACATATCTTGATTCTCATTTACCTTTTCCCATTAAACATGTTCTTCCTAATTTACAATATCTATCATACATTCTGGACTTCATTTATACCTTTAGTTTCCAGAGAAACAGTATGGTATTTGCACATCTATGTCTTATTTATTTCATTTATGTTTGTTTTCAAGGTACATCCATTTAAGTATAAAAGAGCATCTGAAAAACAGACATTTTTCAGATGGAGAAGTAAAGGCAGTGAAGAAATATATGAAAAAAATGCTCACCATCATTGGCCATTCAAGAGATGCAAGTGAAAACAACAGTGAAATTCCATCTCACTCCAGAAAGGATGGCTACTATCATGGAGTCAACTAACAACAAATGCTATCAGGGAGGTGGGGAGAAAGGAATCCTTCTCCACTCTTGGTGGGAATGTAGACTGGTGCAACCACTATGGAAATCAGCGTGGAGATTCCTAAAAAAAAAAGCCAGGATTACAGGTCTTTTTGACCCTGCTATTCCCCTGCTACATATATTCATGAAAAAACTCAAAGCATCATATCACAGTGACATATGTGCACCTATGTTTATAGCAGCTCTGTTTGAAATAGCTCAATCTTAGAAACAGCACAAATGTCCATCAACTGGAGACTGGACAAAGATGTCTTGCCCAATCTTAGAAATGAAGCAGGACCAGGCCTAGTTAATACAAGGATTAAGGGTCTAGGTGTAGCTGAGAGATAGAGCAGTTGCCTAACTTGCACAGGGTCCTGAGTTTGAGAAAGTAGAATAAAAAATAGAGAATGGGCTTTGGGTAGAAAAGTCCTTTCACTTTCCCTATCACTTTCCCTCTACTACTACCACTACCATTCATTCATTTCCTTCATTCTTTTTTTTTTTTTCTTTTTTGACACAGGGTCTCACTTTGTAGTTCAGGCTAGCCCTGAGCTCACTATGTAGCCCACAATCCTCCTGCCTCTGCCTCCCGAGTGCTAGGATTCCTTCATTCATTTTCTAATGTTTGCAGTGCCAGGCTCAGAGCTGGCACCAGGGACATACTGATTGTGTTAGTCAGCTTCTTATTACTGTAACAAAACCTGAGATTATCAACTTAAAAAGAGAGAGTTTATTTGCACTTAGGGTCTCAGAGATGATGAGTCACCTCAGTTGCTTTTGGCCAGCGGTGAGGCAGTGCAGAGTGACGGATTTAGTGGGACTCACCTTCCTACCTCATGGCTGGGAAGTGAAGGAAAGAAGTGGAAGGTGCTGGAGCCCCACAGCCCACTTTGAGGGCACGGCCCCAGGACACACACACTTCCCCCTGGCCCCACCTCTCCAAGTTTCCTTTCCCTCCCAGTACTGCCAAGTTGAAGACAAAACCTTGGGGGGGCACTAGATCTAAAAATAGCCGTGATGGACAGGACCAAAAATTCTGTCCTCAAAACGTTCATTATCTACTGGGGTTGAGTGAGGTTCAAAAGACCCAGGCATGACAAGTGTAAGACTGACTCTCAGAGCCCAGAGTGAGCCTAACCCCCAGCAGGAGAGCAAAGCCTCCCTGAAGGAGAAACGCCATCCTTCAACTGCAGAAAACAGACAGAGCCCAGCTGGGCTAGAGGCTGGTTGTGGTGCCAAGGGTGGAGACTGTGAGCTTGTGGGACAATGTTCACTGTCGAAATGGGTTGAGATGGCTGTATGTGCACAAATAAGTGTGGTAGGCATGTGAGTGTGTGCTGCAGGGTCAGATACTCAGGATTTCTAACACTGCAGACAGCACCCAGCCTTTGCAGGCTTTGAGCGGAGCTGGGAATGTATGTGTCCTAACTTAGTTGGCATATGAGATCATGCATGGGTAGATGGAGCAGCCACAGGACTTGGAGAAAGGGCAGGCCTGGCTGAGCATCATCTGAGACTGCAGGGAGAGGAGGGAGACAGGAGACGCCATGGACTGGGAAGCTGGGGACAGCTCAGGGTCTTGATGGCTCACTGTGAGACTAGGTACAGCCTACCCTGCACCACATGTTGATACAGCGAGACCCCAGCCACAGGGACTTCGGGAAGGTGGTCTTCCTCTGCTATCAGGCTTAGGTGTTGGTGTATGTCATGAGGAAGCAAGAGGAACAGCCTAACTCTTAAAAAAAAAAATCCTAATTTTTAAAGATCCATTTTGATTTCTCGGTTATACTGAGAGTGTCACACAGAGCCCCAGCCCCACCTTTCCCTGAATTCCAGCCTCCATGTGTCCAACAGAGGTACCATACTAAACAGAAACAAGCTCATATAGGAACGAACACACACACACACACACACACACACACACACACACACACACACACACACACACCCCAGTCCTAACGTTTCTCTTCAGTGTGTAACAAAATGGGAATTGTTTTGCTTCCTTTCGGCCAATCACATTCTATTGGTAATCATGTTTTTCCTGCCTATGATTCTTTGCAGACCAATGTTTATTACTCTGAACTCTAGGCAACCCACCGCACTGGCCTTGTTCTGGGCCCTAGACCTGCTCCTTTACCCTCCCTGACTGGGGACAAAAGAGGGTGAATTACAAAAAGACAGAGTCAGATTAACATGCAGACGGGCGGGGGGGGGGGGGGTGGTCCTTGCCTCTAGTAGGCAGAGGACACCCTTCTGCCCCCCACATCTGGCTCATCTGATCTTTATTCACCCAAACATGGGCACAAGCAGTCAAGGTAGCACAAGATTGATTCCTCTGCTTTCCAATAACCACTAGCACATGCTCAGGTAAACAACAACCTCAGTTGTCTTAAGTTTCCCTAGAACCTGCAGTCTGCAGTCACCTCCGAGTGGGGCCTCTCTCCTTTGTGCTCACAGAGGAGGCCAGGTAGGCCTCAGTTCTCCACTGGTCTCCCACACTCAACCCAATAAACGAAGCCTTCACGGTGAACACTTGTTTTGCATTCAGACCCTTTCACTATTTTGATGCTCACTCTGCAGACTGAGATAACCTATTTACTGTGTCTGAGACCCAGGGAGCTTCTAGAGACAACTCAAGGCCAATAATATAAGTTTACATTTGAAAAGTGCACTTTTATCGTAACTATTGGGTGTAGACAGTAAAAGAGGAGATCTTGAGCAGTCCTGAGCTGCTCCTTGGTCACTGAGAGCTGGGCCACCAGGACACTGTAGTGGGTCATGTGCTGCTGCACTGTGGGCCCCAGGAGGACCATGTACTTTCATAGGTACCTCTTTAGCATGAACATCCAAGGGAAATGTTACTCTGCAGGTCCCTAAGGGGATGGTTTCCCAGTTACAGCCGGAAGCCATGCTAGTGCGGGTTTCTGAGCACCCTCATTGGTGCTGCAATTCAAAAAGGAAAAGCGGCAGATATGGACCATGCTGTGGGGTACAGTAGCTACAGGGGACCAGGACAATGAGCAGCAGCCTCAAGTGACCACAGAGGCCCCATGTGCAATTCAGGGATGCAAGATGTCAGTGTTTACTGCCCTAGTCAGACTACAGGGGCTGACTCCCGCCTAGCCTGTGGGCCATGGGATAGAGTTACAACGCACTGCCCATCCAAGGCAAAGTGAGGCTTTTGGAGGCAAGAGAGTTAGAAAATCTGCCCTGGGCTTTCCTGACTGAGCTGGATTTCATGACAAGACACAGAGCAGCTCCTAGGAAAGCTCAGGGGACTCTTGGTCCTAGCCAGGGCCTGACTGAAGGCACAAGGAGCCTTCTTCTCCCCTCTCACAGTGGACCAGCTGCCAGGAACTGAGATCAGACTGCAGAATGGCCTGGCCAGGGCAGGATGTGGTCAGCTGCAGTGACAGAGCTACAGTCACACCTCTTCCCAGGAGGAGTTTCCTTTCTGCAAAGACTGCCCAAACATGTGTGGGAGAGGCAGGAAGCAAGACAGGGGTCGACCCCAAGGTCAGACTCAGAGCCCAGGCCTACAGGGAGGGTGGGAGCCTGTGTGCCTTGCTGGCTAGGAAACATCTTGTTCATGCTAAAAATTATGACAAAGGAGAGGTCAAGACTGTTCTCTGACAGGATAACGAGAACTCCTGTTATTGAAGTTCAAGTTTCGAGGTACTTTGATAGGACAGCTAAAGACAATGGTCAGAAGAAATAAGTAGGAGAAGAGTAATTACATCATGAAGCCATGAAGGTTCTGATGCCAGACACTTTCCAAAGATCAGAGTCAATCGATGTTTACAATGCCTATAAGATTCATTAAATAAAAGATTGAGGGTCGGAGATTTAGCTCAGTGGTTCAGCACCTGCCTAGCAAACACAGGGTCCCTGGTTCAGTCCCCGGTAACTACATACAACAATACCGGGAGTGGTGACTTCCACCCACCTGCAATCAGTACCACATTCCATAGTGCTGGGTGTGGTGGCTCACGCCAGTATTTGGGAGGCAGAAGCAGGAGGATTGCTGAGTTCGAGGCTTGCCTGGGCTACATAGTGAGCTCAGGGCCAGCCTGAACTACAAAGCAAGACCCTGTCTCAAAAAAAAAAAAAATTGCCATTCAGCTTAATCTTTGGATTTACTTACTGCACACATCCTAAGAAACTCCCGACATATTTTGCATTAGAAGAATTTCTAGTACCATTCTCTTCTGAATCCAACTGTAGAAGGTTGACTACAAAGGAAGAACCTTGCCAATGAGGGAGCCTCCTTCAAGTCACTCAACACCATATAGTGTTGACAGTCTGGACCCCAGCTTGGACTTGGAGAGCAAAGACCTAGAAATGCAATTAGAGAAAGGACCAACATCTCAGGAAACATGAGGGAAAGACCTATCTGCTCAGTATACAGCTCACATCAAGGAGTCAGTGCTGTGAAGGCCCAAGGGTCTGCCTTTGCAAGTGTCCTGCTGAGGAGAGTCAGACAGAAGAGAATATCACCTTGCAGAATTCATGTACATCACCAAGAAGCATAGCATTTCTTGGGCCTAGACACAGCATGAACAGCCATTGGCACAGGAGCACTTTGTAATTGAGTTTCTGAACTTTTCTTACCAGAAGAGACTTCCAAGGAAGTTCTGAAACATCTCCCTCCATACTCTCAGAGGCACACTCTAAAGGTAAAGCACTTTGTTCTAATTTGATCTGATTTCTCTGGCTGAAGGACTTGTGTCAGAGCTACAGTTTATCATTTATTTATAGAAGTCCTTCCCAATATGTCCCCTGTATACCAGATATCAACTCACAGTTATAATGCTTTTTGATTGTGGAAGATTCTAGTCATTGTCATGACTTGACTACTATGAGACTAGACACTCTACCTGGGGTTGATGTTGTGGTACTTGTCTTTGCTTAGACTGATTCTTTTTTCGATTAATAAAGACATAAGTTACAAGTATGGTGGAGGATCTAATGGGGAAGCCTGGCTGCCCACTTGCCTGGGGTGAAATGGGGCCTCTGTAGCCCAGGCTAGCCTTGAACTCACAGCAATCCTCCTGCCTCTGCCTCCCGAGTGCTGGGATTATAGGTGTGAGCCACTACACCCAGCATTGCTGTGTGTGGTACTGATTTCTGGTGGCATGGGTCATCAAACCCGGTATGTGGCACCAGGGATCAAACTCAGAACCTTGTGGTTACAAGGCAGATACCAGAACCAGTGAGCTAAATCCACGGCCCATCAGATCTAATTTCTTAGCCATTTTTCAGAACACAATGCATTTAACCATGCTCACTGGGCTATATAATAGAGCAGCAGTGTTTGTTCTTCCTGTCTAAGTGTGATTTCTGACCTAGCTCTTCCCAATTTCCCTATATCTAGCTCCTGGTAACCTGCATTCAACACTCTGCTTCTATGAATTCAACCTTTGTAGATCCCACATGTGAGTAAAATCACATAGTATTTGTCTCCTTTTGGGGATGACCACTTAGCATCACATCCTCCAAATCCATATATGTTTTTGAAATAACAGTTTCATTCTTTTTTTTTTGGAGACAGGGTCTCACTTTGCAGTTCAGGCTGGCCCTGAGCTCACTATGTAGCCCAGGCAAGCCTGGAACTCAGCAATTCTCCTGTCTCTGCCTCCCGAGTGCTGGGATTACACGTGTGAGCCACCATGCCCAGCTCATTCTTTTTTAAGGCTGAATAATATCCCATTCTACAGTCTATTCTGCATTTTTAATGCACTCATCTGTCGCTAGAGACATGTAGGGGGGGTAATTCCGTATCGTGGCTATGTGAGCAGTCCCACCACACACACGGGAGTGCACATGTCCCTGAAGCACTGATTTCATGTCCGTTGGGTATGTATTCAGCTGTGGGATTGCTGGTTCACATGGTAGTTCTCTTTGTAATTTTTGAAGAACTTTCCTTTCCTACTGTTTTCCATAACATTCGTATTAATTTACATCCCCACCAATACTTTGTAAGGGCTTCCTTTTCTCCACATCTATACCAACATTGCTATCTTTTGTCTTTTTCAATAATAGCTGTTCTAACAGCTGGGAGGTGATTTCTCACGGTGGTTTTGATTTGCATTTTCCTAATGATTAATGATGTTGAGCAATTCTTAAAAATATACCCGTTGCCCATTTGGAAGTCTTTCTTGAGAATTACACATTTAGGCTGTTGGTTTATTTTTAAGTTGGGTTATTTGTTTTCTTGCTATTAGGTTATTTGAGTTTCTTATATATTTGGATACTGTCTGTTATCACATGTATGATTTGCAAAATTTTTCTCCCATTACGCAGGCTATTGCCTCACTCCGTTGACTATTTCCTTTGCGATACAGAAAGTTTTTAGTTTAATGCAAACCCATTTCTCTATTTTTTATTTCGTTGCCTATGCTTTGCAGGCACATTTTAAAAATGCACTGCCCCGACTAATGTCAAAAAACTTTTACTCTATATTTTCTTCTAATAGTTTTGGGCCTTAAATATAAATCTTTAATTCAACCCATTTTGAGCTTATTTTGGTTTATAGTGTGAGAAAATGATCCAGTTTTATTCTTTGCTTGTAGATACTCAGCTCTCCCAACACTAATTTTGAAGATACTACCTTCTTTCCATTGTGTATCCTTGCCTCCGTTTTTGAAGAACAACTGACTGTAAGTGCATAGATTTATTTCTGAACTTTCTAATCTACTTTGCTGGTCTACATGTTTGTTTTAAAATCAGTACCATAGTGTTTTGATTACTGTAATATAGAAGAGACAGAAACATTGCCTCTTTCCCTTTGGAGTATTTTTCTCTTCTCTGTGCCTGAGAAATAAATCGACCTAAGACAGGTTAACAGGAGACAAGCATATAATGTATTCAATGTTCTTCATGATAAAGGGGTTCTCATAAGGAAATGAAGATGCAAAGAAGCAAAATCAAAAGCTTATATACTGAACTGGACAAAAAACAGTAAACTGTAATAAAGTAAAAAGCCAAAGGATCTCAGAATAGGGTAGCTGGTTAAAGTGACGGGAAGCCAAGGGTTAGGGTAGCAGGTTTCCTTTGTGCAAATTTCCTTCAGCTGCATTTTAGAATATAAGAATCTTACCACCCCAGAAGATGAGAATTTTACTTTCCTTTTGATGTAGGGAGGGCATCCTTTGCTAGGTCAGAAAGGAAATTGAAGACAGGAACAAAGGAAAGCTATCCCATGTTCATTGATTCAGATAATTAATATTATTTTTGTGCACTAGGGATTGAATTTAGGAAAGATTGAGCTATATTCCCAGCCCTTTCTAATTTTTTATTTTGAGACAGGGTCTCACTAAATTGTCTAGACTGGCTCATGCTCCCCCTGCCTCAGTCTCCTGAGGGGCTTAGAATTTTTAGAGTTAGATACTAACTTCACATATGATTCTTGCTAGAGTAATCATCTCTGAAAATAAAAGTACTGCAATTCTAAAACTGTACTCATGAAACTTTATTCCCCCTCCTCATGCGTCTGGGAAATAAGACCAGAGAGACCACCAAGGGCCCAGAAGCCATTGCTCCTCTGCTTCGGACAGCCCATCCTCAGAACATTCTGCAGCCAGAGCAGATACATCCGAGATTCTGATGCTGGGGGTGGAAGGAACCTTTCTCTACCAGGCTCTGGTTTTAGGGAGCCTGTGAAACTAGCCTTACATTTGGGTTACGCAACACCAGAGGAAAAAGGAAATGCTGTGAAGAAGAAAAAGCGACTGTGGAAAGAACCAGGGGTAGTCCTGTTGAAGTCAGTGCCCACAAGCAGCTCTGTGATATGTGGGGATGGCTGTGCTATGGGCCAGATGTCTTTGGCCAAATTGCATCAGAACAGAGGCTCTCTGTCCTGCAGTTTCTCATTCTGCATTTGTCCTTAGCCCTCCACAGAGAATGATGTGCTCTTGAGCCTCTGATTCCCAAGACAGACATGATGCAGAATCCTGGTCTTACAGAGTCACAGTCTCCCAGAGTGTATGCTACCTTTCCCTTGATTTTGGCAAGACAATCCATTTGTCCCATAATTATTTCTTACTGAGCATTTCTTCCATGGGGCATCTGTACAGGCCAAAGTGAATGGTAAGTGGTTTTGACAACAGCAACTTTGAAGTCACTGAAAAGTAACCATTATCATCATGACCCACATGTCAGAGGTATTATCTACAGCAAAGCTAGTGGGAGACTAATACTGTACTATACCTCTCATATACAGCCCATAGACCATGGAACCTCCAGAATTAGTGATCTGACAAGCCAGCTAAAAATGAAGCTAAAAGTGAAGCCAGTGGATCTATTTGGGTTTGGCTTTGGTTTCAGAATGACAGTGGAGCATGCTCAGGGTTGATAACCATGGACTGATTTTTGCCTCTGCTGATCTGTGTTGGTGCTAAGCTTCTTTTTTTTTTTTTTTGCTTTTTGAGACAGGGTCTCGCTTTGTAGTTCAGGCTGGCCCTGAGCTCACTATGGTGCCCAGGCAAGCCGCTGCGAACTCAGCAATCCTCCTGTCTCTGCCTCCCGAGTGCTGGGATGACAGGCGTGAGCCACCACGTCCGGCATTGTGGTATGTGGTGTTGATTGTTGGTGGGCGTGTCTCCACGCCCAGCATTATATGTGGTAACCGGGGATCGAACTCAGGACCTTGTGCTTGCAAAGCAGGTGCTGGAACCACTGAGCTAACCCTCTGGCCCGGTGCTAAGCTTCTTATTATAAGGATGCTCATGTATCAGAATCCCCTGGAAGAATTTTTAAGATGCAGATTGTTGAGTCCTGCGTTGGAATCTGGGTTGGGGCTTAAGGATCTGCATTTCTTTTGTGATGCTAAGCTGGAGGCTGGTCTTGGAGAATTTGCCTTATTGGGAGAGATTTTTTAAAAATTTTAATCTTTATTGGTGTATTATATATGCACATCGTGATCATATACAATATGGAGAATTTGTATCAGCATATGACACAAGCCAATTCTCATTCCTTCACCTACCCTACAACCCTGCCCCTATATACATAAGCTTTGCTTCCCTTTTTTTTATTACCATCATATTTTTTCTTCCCCTTGTTACTTATCCTTACACCCCATTTCCCTTTGAATATTTTCTATTTCACAGTATCTACCATATATTCTAGAGCTCATTTACATCTTCAGTTTTTCATACAGAGAAAAGATACAATATTTACAGATCTGTGACCTATTTATTTCACTTATGAGTATGTCCTCAAGGTACATCCATTTGAATATAAATGACTCAAAGTTATCATTCTTTATGGCAGAATAATACTCCATTTTATTTTTTAAAAACCCACATCTTTATCCAGTCTCCAGTTGATGGGCATTTGGGTTGTTTCCAAGATTTAGCAATCATAAACTGAGCTGCTATGAACATGGGTGCACATATGTCTCTATGATGTGAATCTTTAATTCTTTTATGTACATACCTAGCAGGGAGTATCAGGGTCAAATGGGACCTCTAATCTAAGTTTTCTGAGGAATCTCCACACTGATCTCCATAATGGTTGTACCAGTCTACATTCCCACCAACAGTGAAGAAGGGTTCCTTTCTTGAGAGAGATTTTTATGGCTCCATGGTCCTCCTTGATTGCAGGTTTAGTGAAGAATCACTGGCTGTTGGAGGACCAGACATTTTATTCTCCAGTTTACCAGAACCTGAAAGAGCCACTCAGATAAGGTCAGGTCATTAGTGCTACCTTTCACAGAAGAAAGCAGGAAGCCACAAATGAACCCCCTTTGCATCACACTGTCATCAGTGTCAGACAAGGGATGGGGGTGGGGACTGGACAAGTCCCACTTACAGTACGGGGAGCGACTTGTTTCATGTGGCATGATTTAAAAATACAGTGAATGTTTAAAGTTTTAAAAATTTATTACAGTAAAACTCATATTGTCATTCATCACCTTTAAAATACTCCTCTTCTTTTGAACATATCTATCCTGTTGTTCTTGCCAGTTTTTAAAGCAGTTCTGGATTTTTTTTTTTTTATTACTGGCATTAGTTGTGCTGTTCAAGGTACCTGGATGTCCTGAGTTGATTCGCTGTCATTTTTATTTGTGGGAAAAACCAGAAGTTGTGTGATGTCTGGTCCAGGGAACAAGGTGGATGAGGATGTGATGTTTTGTTTTAATTACTATTATTTGGGGTTTTTCTAATTTTTATTTTTATTAGACATGCTTGTCATACATAATGTTTACATTTCTTAGATGGAGTTTGTACATTTACATAACACATCTTAATTCATTTTTACTCCCTTCTCCTTCCTCCCTCCCCATGTTTTTATAAATCCACCTTTCTGTTGAATGATATTTGGTAGCAGCTGTTGCTGTTGTTTTTTGACTCAGGCCAGGGATCAAACTCAGGCTCTTGTGCTTCCAAGGTAAGGTATGGTTCCGCTTGAGCTAAATTCCCAGCCTGACACTGTTGTTTTTTAATTGCAGCTCTTACAGACACCTATGAAAGGACACTTCCAGAGTGGCTTCAGAAAGTGGCAAGAACAATGAGGTGAGCATATTCAAAGTGAGGAAAATATTTTGAGAGGATTAAAAGCAATGTGTCTTTTAACATAATAATTTTTAAACAAGTAAACCTTCATTGTATATTTTGATCACACCATGTACTCAAAATCCATTAATTTAAATGTTAACCACATCTGCAAAGATAACCTCCACAGTAGGTATTTTAACCAAACCTCTGGGCACCATAGCCTAGCCAAGCTGACCCATGGAAGTTAAGCGTCACCCTAGTGGCACCATGGAAGCAAAGCAACTTGGTGAGACCGAGGGGAGAGGAACAGATAGCAGTACTGTGAAGCTGGTTTGGATGCCGGCATGTCTTCCGGGGCCACCCACATGAACACAAATGGATGCATATGGGTGTGCAGTCAGACACATATATCCATGTGTGTGCATACATGTACACACATATGTACACATCCACGTGTGTGCATACATGTACACACGTATGTACACACACACACACAAGCAATACCAATTTATCAACCACAGAATGTGCCAGTAATCTCCTAGGAGTGTCTCTGAGTCAAGATTGTTAAATAGAGGTCCAAGTCTGACCCAGTGCTTGAACATACGTTATTCCATACAATACAAAAGCAGGTCAAAAGCCACTCTGTGTTTACCAAATTCCAGAAGACACCATCAAGAACCCAAAGGTCAGATCACATAATTCATAAGGAATGGATTTTGCCAGTTCTTGTTTCTCCCTCCTAATCAGGCTGATTCGGGAAACAGCCCTTCATTTATAGGAATTAAATTTTCAGTATCTATAGTGTGTCAATGTTGTCTTGCTAGACACAGTGGTGTCTTTGTGGTGTTTATCTTATTAAAAAATTCCAAATACTCTATGATTGCCATCAATCTTTGAATAAAGAATCTCCTTTGGTGGGGGAGTGGTACTGAGAATTGAATCCAGGCCTTTTCCAGTGGGCTACATCCCCAGCCCTTTTTGAACTTTTTATTTTGAGACTGCCTTCTATGAATTCATGCTTTCTTTTTTGCCAGGCCTGCCTTTTTTCTCATACTACCACCCAGCTCCTCTGTCTATTCTTAGGGCAAAATAAAAATGATGAAAAACCTACAGTATTAAATACTTTTGCTTCACGTTGTACCAGTCTCGCTGGTATGTTCCTTTCTGCAGGTGAACAATAGAAAAAGTTCCATTTTCCTGGGCTTTACATTCATTCTTTGGATAACTTAAAAGTGAAAATGACAGAACAGATAAGAGTAATCTTTTAGAAAATGGTTTGGTCTTGTTTGCTCTCATCGGGGAAGTGTTTGTACAGAAGTCTGTCTCACAAGCTTGTTTTTGTGGATGGCACGATTAGAGAAGCAGTGTGAGTGGCTCCTGTGGCCAGGCCACAGCGGGGCAGACGGCCGAGAGTGTGGGAGGGAGCCAGCTGCCCAGGCAGGGACCTGGGAGCCCTGTGGACTTGGGCAGGAGTTGGTGGGAGACACGGGGTCTGCTGAGCAGAGTTGAGGCCGTGGGGGGATTGGGGGAGAAGAAGAGGACCCTGGCTGGAGATGTCTGCAAAGGTGCCACTGGTGACCTCAGCACTGACATGCAAAGTACTTCCGAGAGCAGCGCTTTCGTTCTCCGCTGCTGTCACTGAAGTTCAAAAGGGTGGCTGACCCTAGAAGACGAATTCCCAGTTTGGGCGAGCGGTTGAATGTCCTGGAGGTTAGGTTGTGGGGCCTGGTAACAGACACAGGCATATGAGAACGGCAGGAGAGGGTGCCAAGCAGGAGAAAGAGCTGTGCTACCAGCCAGCTACTATATTGGCATCAGAGAGGACCTCATCAGAAAAGGCCAGCCAGATAATGAGATCCATGCTGGATTATAGTGGCCTAATGAGCCAGTAGTAATTTAGATAAGCCACATGATACTCCAGTTTGTGGGCCTGTCAACTCAAGCCTCTGACTGTCTGAAAAGCTGCTAAAAGCAGATTAAATATATCCTAAAAGAAGTGTAAGTGTTTTCAACTTCCCAGTATTAGGGATTGAACCACATTGAGCTGTCTCCTCCACGTCCTCTTTTTTTTTTTTTTTTTTTTTGAGACGGTCTCGCTTTGTAGTTCAGGCTGGCCCTGAGCTCACTATGGTGCCCAGGCAAGCCTTGAACTCAGCAGTCCTCCTATCTCTTCCTCCCGAGTGCTGGATTACAGGCGTGAGCCACCACGCCCAGCTATCCTCTTTAATTTTTTATTTAGAAACAAGGTACTTCTGAGTTGCTGAATTTCCCAGGTTGGTCTTGAGTTTACTATCTTCCTGCCTCAGGCTCCCAGGCTGCTGAGATTTCAGGCATGTGCCACTGTGTCTGGTTAGAAGCGTGAACTCTTTAGGTAGGTGGTTTAAATTTGAAGCTGTGTAACATTTTGGAGGGATAGCCTTCCTCCACCCAAATTCCTTTAATAGTAAGCATTTTAGCATAAACACATTTCTACTCATGGAGTCCTGATAGATATATTAGCTGGGCAGGTATGAAATATGAAAGCTTGTACTAGACTTGTCTTGGGGAATTTGTACATGAATTTAAAAAATTATGGTGTATTTTAATGATTTTTTTCTGTGTTACACATAGTGAAAACCATGGCCCCAGGCATCTTCAGAGAGGGAAAGGGCTGCGCTTTGTCTCACACAGGTGGAGCCACTTAAGGGTTCTGGGACCTCCTGGGGGCACACTCAGCATTGTCATGACTTGTACAAAGCAGAAAGTAACAGAAGTAAAAGTTTCTATTCTGGGATGAGTCTCTTTCCATCTTGAAACTTCCCCTATCAGGCAAATGTGGGCATTGTTCATGAACAGAGTCTTAAAATAAACTCTGAGTCTCTGGGGTCAGACTCCAGATGCTAAACAATAACCTGCCAGTCAGGGGACAAAAGCCAACACCTCCCGGATTCTTTGGAGCGGTCTGTGCTGGCTGCTGAACCATCATATTTGCAGAAGTGACGTGCCGTGGCTGTCCAGAAACTGAGCACTTCATGCTGCTACCGAATGTGACACTCAGAAGAGCATTTACAGAGGGCTGGCATCCCATGAACTCTCTTTTAAAAAATAAAAACAGCTCATTTCCTTTCCATAAGCTCAAGAATGCCTCTCTATTAAATAGTGTTTTACAGCTGATATTTTTCATTGAATTCTGCCTTTACTTACTCAGCCTTCTTCACAAGAAAGTACTGCCTCCAGAGAGCTGGCTCTGTAGCAGTCCCTTTGACAGCATTATAACCTTTGTGACAGTTATTTTTGGTGAACTGAGATGCAGCATTAGCCAAAGGCAGAGGGAATCAGCCAACATGGTGTTCTGGTTACAAAGGAAAAATGCTAAGTAGAAAATGCTGGGAGAGGTAAATAAAATTCATTTTGCCAAGTGGAAGAGAAGGTTTTGATAGGAAGAGATGTGGGAAGTGACTTCTGCCTCCCCCCACCTTCATGCGCATACATGTGCACTTGGGCATACACATGTCCAGGCGTGTTCACACACACACATCGGCAGGGAAACTCCCGGGAAGCTGGTGTCTGCCCCTCCAGAGCAATTTTGCAGACTTGATTTCCTACACCCTTTGCTTTTCTTTGATGACCACTGCATGAATTAGATACTTAGTTCATTTGAAAGTAAGACTTTCAGCCCTTCATAAGAAGCTGCTTAGGTCTCTGAGCCTGAGTCCTTGCACCTTAGTACAAGTGCTGGTTTTCAGATCTACCCACAAGAGCATCCGGTGAGCTGCAGGGAGGTTCAGGTGCTGGTAACTGGAGAGCTGCAAAGTTACGTTGGCCCCCGTGTCCACGATACACCAGCGAATCTTGTTAAAAACCAACCTGGAGGTTCAGGATGTAGCTCAATGGTTCCAGCGACAGTTAGGCACAAGATACACACACTGGGATTCATAGAAACAAGTTTTAACTGTAAAAAAAAAAAAATCAGAACTAAGCCAAATGGTAATCAGTGGGAGATTAGGTAAATACATGGTAATGTATTCACAAAAGAATAAAAATAGAATGGCTTAGATGTGTCTGTGTTCATGTGGGGAAAGTTCTCCTTCAAAATGCTCAAGAACAAAAGCAAACAGCAGTGTGATCATGATGCATATATACCTATATGATATATACCTATATCACAATAATAATAATAAAAAGCAAACAGCAAAGCAATGCATGGGCAAATGTACAAGTAGCTGGGCATGGAAGCACAGCCTATAATCCTAGCACTCTGAGAGGTGAGGCAGGAGGATCACAAGTTTGAGCCCAATCTGGGTAACTTGTGACTCAGGAAGATATTTAAAAAAAAAAAAGAAAGAAAGAAAGAGGGCCAGGGATTTAGCTCAGTGATTCCAGCGCCTGCCTAACAAGCGCAAGGTCCCTGGTTCGATTCTGGGTAACCACATACAATTATACCAGGCTTGCTGACTCAGGCCCACCAGCAATCAGTACCACATACCACAGTGCCAGGAGTAGTAGCTCACACCTGTGATCCCAGCACTCGGGAGGCAGAGACAGGAGGATTGCTGAGTTTGAGACTTGTCTGGCCTACATGGTGAGCTCAGGGGCAGCCTGAACTACAAAATGAGATCCTGTTTCAAAAGAAAGAAAGAAAGAAAGAAAGAAAGAAAGAAAGAAAGAAAGAAAGAAAGAAAGAAAGAAAGAAAGAAAGAAAGAAAGAAAGAAA
>PVIC010031366.1:0-13039 GCA_004025085.1 Thryonomys swinderianus | reverse complement strand
CCCACGCGGCTCTGGACCCAGCCCCAGACTCAGCCCGGAAGCTACACGGCCTCGGGCTGGGAGCTCTGTCTGGCCCTGAAGACAGTCCTGTCAAAGTGTCCTCAGGGTCTCTGTGTGACCAATGGGGCTGTTGCTGTAAAAGAAGTCACAAGAAAGTGGGCTAGTCTACAAAATAACTGACTTGGTCTTGTGGAGGAAAAAAGTCAGTGGCACAGAGAAAAAAGCAAAGAAACTGTAAAAACTGCTGTGTAAAAACTGTCTCTACTGAGCAGCAGCTAAGTGGTTTTATCTCACAGAAGGAAACATGAAGGAAAGGAGTTTTAAAAGAACTGCTAAGTAGGGCCGGAGGGTTAGCTCAGTGGTTCCAGCACCTGCCTCGCAAGCGCAAGGTCCTGAGTTCGATCCCCGGTAACCACATAGAATGCTGGGCATGGAGACACCCCCCCCACAATCAATACCGCATCCCACAATGCCGGACGTGGTGGCTCGTGCCTGTAATCCCAGCACTCGGGAGGCAGAGACAGGAGGATTGCTGAGTTTGCAGGGACTTGCCTGGTCACCATAGTGAACTCAGGGCCAGACTGAACTACAAAGCGAGACCCTGTCTCAAAAGCAAAAAAAAAAAAAGAACTGCTAAGTATTCTGCAATTTGAAATTAAAAGCACAATTCCATTCATATTAGCACCACTGCCCAAATACTCAGGTATAAATCTAGTATGTACAATACCTTCCAAGGAACGCCCAGCACCTCTATTAGGAGAAATCAAAGAATGGAGTAGAGATAGAAAAGAAGACGATGCTGTTGGATTTTCTTCCCAACTAGATCTGCAGATTCAATGCAGTGCTGACCGGAACTCCAGACGTTATTCTATGGATACCAACAGACTGACCCTGAAGTCTACACAGAGCAGGGAAAGACCCATCATGGCCAACCCAACGTTGAAGAAGAGAATGGAGGGGCTGCCACTCCCCGACTTTAAGACACACTGTAAGCCTACGTTCAGCAGTCAGGTTCTGGAAAAAGAGGAGGTGGGCCAGTGAGACCCTAGGGCCAAACCCACCTAACTGCTAAGGTGTCCAGTGGAAAAGCAGTCTTTCCAGTGGCAGGCTCTGGACGGCTACACACCCACGCGGGAAGGACAGGACAGCAGACCAGACCTTACACCATCCACAGCATTAACTCAGACACAGAGAAGATACTGCCGAGGACACAGCAAATGAATGTCACCTGACATAGACACTTAGATGCAACACTGTGGGAAACACAGCGTCTCAGTAAGAAAATGTGCTGAAGATCATGACAAAGACCTCAACAAAGAAGATGCGCAGAGGGGGGCCGGAGATTTAGCTCAGTGGTTCTGGTGCCTGCCTTGCAAGCATGAGGTCCTGTGTCTCAAAAAAAAAAAAAAAAAAAAAAGATACGCAAAGAGCGAACAATCGTACAAAAGGATGAACGCGTCCTGTGTACTCAGGGATGAAAACTGAAGAGACAGCAAGACGCCCCTCAGTGCCCGCTGGCAAAGCCAGAATGTACAGGGCAGCAGGCAGCGCGTTCGCAGCCAGGCATGCAGCTCGGACACCACTGTGGAAGACATGCTCTTTGTGTGGTCTCACAAGAGCCCACGGGTGCTGGGAGGTGAGGGCCACGCAAAGCCCCTCACACGGACACGGACAGCAGCTTTAACCCGAACTGCCAAGTCCTTGGGTAAACTAACTGTGGCGCCCCCAGTCAGGAACATTTTTCAGTGTTCAAAAGGCAGGAGCTGTCAAGCCACACAAGGACACAAAGGGAATGTAAACGCAGGTGATCTAGCGGAAGGGGAGCCCTGAGAAGGCCACATTCGGACGATTCCAGAAGACAGAACCAGGGAGACAGGAGACCAGTGGCCACCGAGGTGAAGGGGAGAGAAGGGGTCAAACGTCTATTTCAAACAACACAGCACTTTCTAAGACATACTGTTCCGCTAAGTAAAGCCCAGGGCGGCACCTTGCACGCCACTTCGTATTTCTAGCTGTGATCAGCACACCTAAACCAGGTTTGGCAGACAAAGGGCCGAAACACAGTTAGAAACGACAGTTAGGAGGCTGCTTTCACCGAGACAGGGGTCTCACCCTAGAACCTAGCTGGTCCTCCAGCTGAGGACCTCACGCTAGGACCTCCAGCGACCCCTCTGCCGGAGTCGTCCCGGTTCAGGTACTGCGGCCGCGCAGGCTCCTGTAGGCGCCGCAGTGCGCGAGAGTTTATCAGTGAGGAAGAGCTGGACTTAGCAGAGGCGGGACGCAGGGAGCTCCGCGTGAGGGCCAGTGCCGTCCCCAGACTTGCCCATAGGCGCCCCCACATCTCCCGGACTCCCAGGAGCCCCGCTTCCGGTGGGCAGGAAGGTCACCCCGAAGTCGGGAAGGCAGGCCCCACCCTAACGCCCTGCTTCTGCGCAGCCCAGACCATGGGCATAAGCAGCTCCATGGCGTCAGTTTCCCCGAGTCGTCGTGTGCTGCCACTGGGGACTGGTCACAGTCAAAATCAAACCGGAGCTGCACAACCGCAGGCCCTGTTCGCCATCCGCGGCTCTCACCTCTGGAGAGGCCCGCGTCCGCGGCGCCCCTCCCCCCGCGGCGGCCCCTCCGGCACCCTCGTGCGCGCTGCTCCTGCCTTCTCTACATCCTCTCCTGTTTGCTCCTTCTCCCAGAAATGGGGCATCTGTCCTCCATCTTGTCCTTCTGCAGATTCTGTTTCTTTTCTCCTCATCAAATCCAAGAGGCATAATATGCATGGTCCCTGAACCGACCTGAACCAGAAACATCAGTAACACAAACGTATAATCAGTTATGCAAGCATATTAAGGAAATGTAACTTTGAAAGTTAACTCACCGGGCTTGGTGGACAAGCCTGTCATCCCAGCGCTCAGGAGGCTGATGCAGGAGGATCAGTGTGAGTTTGAGGGCGGGGTGGGCTACACACCCGAGGTCGGGTCCAGCCTAGACTACACAGTGAGACCTAGCTCAAAACACAAAGATAACTTTCCTTCCAGTATTCCCATCTAATTTCCAAAAGATTCACATTTAATATGTATAAAGATATATAAATTTGGCATCATAATTTTAATCTTGTGAAAATTGTAGTTAGCACCACACCTACCTCGCCTTACATTGTATTTCAAAACCACCTTGTGGGAACTGTCAGCGAAGCGTCTCACACACTGCCCCTCCCTCCGTAATTCCCAGGATTTTCAGATCAGCCATTGCACCTGTCTCCCTAGTTTTAGGTATGACATCTGGAATTCTGGTTAATGGTGGGGAGCAGGAGACAACAGAGCGGACCGTGGATGGCCAGCTCTGGCGCGGAGGCAGGTGGGGCGGCTCGGAGGCTGACACCCCGGCCCCCAGCTGCTGCCGTGTGGCCCTCACTCTCCCGCAGACTCACGGCCGAAGCCCCGCCCGGGTCAGGAGCCGGGCCTGGCCTCCCCTGCCTCTCTCCTCGCGCTCAACGGACCCCAGCCCACCAGCAGCCCTGTGTCAGCCCCTCCCCGGCCTCACCCACACCCTCTCGCCAGGCCCCCGGGCTCCCCTGCCAGGGGTGCCGCAGACACGGCAGGCGCTGAAAAGACCACTTCTAGGAGCTCAGGAGAAAACTCTTCTAAGGCTACCACTGCTTCAGCCAGGCAGATTCAGGCAGGGCCAGCAGCTGGAGTCCTCACGAAGACTAAGCCAGCAGCAGCAGGCTTGTAATTTAACGGACTCTGAGTTTTAAAGAACAGAGGAAAGGCTGGGATCTAGGTCAGTGCAAAGGCCCAGGCTCAACACCAAGTATGAAAGAAACAAAAATCTTCATTACTTCCCTAAGATTCATCTAATTTGTCCAGTAAGGCTACATACAACATAAGACCAGTAAGAAAATGGCCATCAGGAAGGTATCAGAACTATATAATAAAGCTAGGTTAGCAAGAAGGGGCCCAAACAGAAAAGTGACATGCACAGAATCTCAACTGTTTTTCTAAAATAAAGATTAGTATGGTGAACACGAATTACATTCACTGCTGTGGTCTTACTACTATAATCCAGGAGTCCTCTGCAGCCTGGAGGCCTGGTGCTTCATCAGAAGGCCAGTCAAGTCTCCGTTCTGTGAAACCCCACGTCATGTTACTCTGACATGACAGCTGCAGGTGTGACACCCTAGAAGGTGCTACCTGTTTTAGAACTCAGATCCAGCTGTATTAGTTCCCTGTCTCCAGCGTACAGTAACTGACATGCATGATTTAAAGGAGGTAAGGTTTACCTTGGCTCATGGTTTCAAGGGATCCAGTCCATGGCTTCAGGGCTAAAGCATGGTGGCGGAAAGTGAGGCAGGGCGGAGATGTGTACTTCTCAGCAGAGGAGCAGCACAGGGAACAGTGCCAGATACGGGCTCCAAGGCCAGCCTCCATCACCAGACATGCAGAACTGTGTCACCCTGCCCCCCTGCGCCTCTCAAAGCCAGGCCAATGCACGCTCTGCTCTGACCACCACAGGAGCTCTTTATGGGGTATGAAAACCACATGCACTCAGCACTACTTAGACTGGTCATTAGCTTTTCTCCAATCTGTTGCCTTGGAAGGTGGCAGCTGTGCCATGGAATTGGCCTTTAAAGGAAGGGAGGGACTAGGGCTCCTAGTCTTAGAGCCTGATGAAGGAAGAGACAGCCAGCACAGGCACCTTTCCACGCTCAGGGCACTTAGCCAGTAACTTTTAAGTTGCATTGGGATGTATGTGACACTGAAGACCAGGAAAGGAAGGGGAAGAAGCTACAGGGGCCAAACCTACAGAAGGAACTAGACATTACTGTTAGGAGGATCCACATCTAAGTTAAAACAAATTACCATCAGGCTAACAGAACAGCTTTAAAGTACAGTAAAAGAAATCAAAATGTGCGGCTCTTCAGTCCCTTTTTGCACATAAAAGAGCTTGGGACTAAGTGTTTGTCTACAAGGTTGGACCCACAAGACCTCCAAAGAGCAGATGACACCTCAGAGAGCAAAGCAGTTCCACTGGAGTAATTAATAGCTGAGGAATCTTCAGGAGAGAATTGTGTATCTTGTGGGAGAGACTCTAGGAATCTTTAAATGCCAAGCGGCCAGAAAAGCTGTCACCATGTTTCCTCTGGCCCTGCCCTGCCACACCCCAGAGAGTCCCTGCATTGGAAGCTGAGAGACTGACTGGACCCCAAAGACTACAGAAGACCGGTCTTTTCTTGAAAACATTCTTTACATTGGCCTGATGATTTTGTTAAATACAACCCATCAAAAGCTTTTCCTGCCCTCTAAATTACTTCTACTGAATGAAGCATGCAAGTAAATTTAAATGTTTCAATAATTATATATACAGTTCTAAACTATAACTGCATTCTTTAGTTTCTTAAGAGCTTTTTAGTTTAAGGTTTTGAGTGTTTAGCCTCTACTTCCACTGCTAAATCTTGCATGCTTTTTCCTTCTCAATGCAACAATTTAAGTTTCTATTGAACCTAAACCTCAGACTGGGAACCATTTCTTCACATACTTATAGCTAATTGCTCAGCATGCCTGAGTGTCTTGCATTTGACCGGACATGCCCAGTCCTTTTACCATTTTCTCATAGGTCTAATTTCACAAGCCTTTAATCAGTTGCTGTTCTCCTCTGAACACTCTCCAAGTTTTTTTTCTCATACAGGATGGCACATAAAATGAAATACAATTGGTTCCAAATGGAGCCTTCCCATTGCCAAATAAAGCAAAACATAATTGTCTCTCCTTTTTCATACATATGTCTAATACAACCCTGCTAACTATTGTCTCTTATTTCAACATACAGGAGACTCACCCAACTTAATACCTAGCATAATTACTGGATTTCATTCGGCTTCCTTTCACACATGGCTCTTAATGCCAGGATCTCTACATAATTGTTGCACCTCAGTAGCAAATTAAACTTAAATGCTAATGTCATAAAAATGTGCTTCATCCATACATGCATGTGACTTTAATTCTTGGGGTCTTGAGACTATATATTTATAGTGGTACCTCAGTTTGTGAATGCTTTTGTTTGCAGCTGATTTGGTTCATAAACTAAAGTTTTGGGGAAAATTTTTTGTCTGCTAGTGCCAGACCAGGCGACAAACATGGCTGTGGCCATCTTCCCAAGAAAGACAAACATGGCCATCTTTTCCAAAACCTGAAAGAAATTAACTTTTTGAACTGAGGTAGATAGATAGATAGATCCACCATCCATCCATCCATCCATCCATCCATCTATCCATCCATCTATACATACATACATACATAGGGAGAGATGATTTTCTTGGGCCTGGTGATCAAACCCAGAGCCTCTGGCATGCTAGCCAAGTGCTCTGCCATGAGCAGACACCTGTGCCCAGACCTGAAGGATCTGGAGTCCCTTCGTGGTGGACCCTGGAAAGAGCTCAGAAGGGGATGTCAGCAGGCCACCTACAGTGCAGAAGAAGCAGGCTGCCTTTGCTTTTCTCTCAGAATGTAAGCAATACAAACCAATTCCATACAACCTCACCCAAGGGAAATGAGTTGGAAAAATGTCAGAGGATTTCCAGATGGCTATGGAATCCTACTTAGAAACGAGCCAACACAAAAACACTCTCCAAAAAGCAGAAATCTCAGCTGTGATTGAGGACGAGTATTACCACCTGCTCTTTTAGGACTGATCCTGGTACCTGCCCAGTCATTCCACGCTGCACCCTGGCATCCCAGGAGTGACAGGAAACCACGGTGCCTCTAGAGAACTACAGTGGAGGAAGCAGGAGGGTACAGTGAAATAGAAACCCAGGCGTAAGATGCGCTAGAAGAAAGTAACGTACCGCAGGCTGACTTCTCGGCCGGACCCCCGTATCCACGTGGCGGTGCCTGCTCTACTACCAGAGCCACGCACTGCAGCTGTTACAGTAACTGGCTCTTGTGACACAGACTTGTCGCAACCCACCGACTCCGCTGGGTGCCATGGGCTTCCTCATGACAGCCCCCTTGTCCTGGTCCCCAGGGGCCGGAACCGGTGAGAGTCCCACGACAGACACCCGCACTCACCCTTTTCCCACATGCTGTTCCAATAACTGGTCTCCTTGGGTTTTACACTCTCCACGTCCTGTGAGTGCAAGACTGACTGCCCTTTGAACTAACTTCAGGATGCTTGTGCAGTGAGCAGCCCAAGAAGATAACGATAGCGCCCCCTAGAGCAAGACACGGGCACACTTCTTATCCACTAGAGGCCTCACCCAAGCTGAAGGCTTCTCTCCTGTGACAGAGGAACCCATTCTACATCAGCCGCCTTGCGTCACCCGAGAGGAAGGGGCCTCTCCAGCCGATGGCAAAAGTGACAGAAGACTGATATTCCTGCTAGTACCATGGCTGCGCATAAAATACTCATTTCTGGCTCACAAATCTAGTATCTCTGACCGGGATCTGTGGGCTCACTTTTTAGGTCTTAAGTAGCATAAGACCTCAGATTGTTCACAGGTCTTAATTTACCTTAAACCCAATGCATGAGCGTGGACTCTCTAAGGCTTGAGTCTCACGTGCGAATCTGCCATCAGGGCCACCAGCCCCTCCCTGTTCCAGGCAGACCTACCTGGTCCTCGGTGAGCAAAGCCCAGCCTCTCCGCAGGGCACCGCGACTCCTCCGTGCTCCCCTCTGACGCACACACCCCGGCTCGGATCTGCTAGTCTGGAAGTGGACTTCAGCTTCGACTGCCACGTCATGCTCCTCCCGCTGAGGCCTTTCCGACCACTCCGACTGCTCAGAAGTCAGCCCAACCCAGGACAGAAACCCCAGGCCAAGTGCCAGCATCGGGCCGCTCTGCTCCACTTGGGGACGATACCCGACCAGCTGCAGGGAGTCTGAGAAGGAGCGTCCCAGCTTCATGGGCTGCAGGGCTGTTAGGGGCGCGGGTGACAGGCTGGCGTGGGCAACCCCGTGAGCACACTGGGTGGGCAGCACGGGTCGGTGTCCCGCTGAGCCCACGGGACAGCGACCCTCCCATGGGGACAGAGGGAGTTGAGGGTGGCACCTGTCAGCGTCCTTGCCCCAAACACTAAAGCTGAACAGGCCAGAGCATCCAGACTGGCACGCTCGGAAGGCAGAGGGCACACGGCCAGTACCACACCACCCCAGGCAGAGAGCACAACTTATGGGACCGGTGCCACAAGTTCCTCAGCAAATAAAGAATAAAAGGAAGAAGCTAAATTAGAAGACACTTGGGAGCCATTTCAAGTAAATATAAAACCTTGTATGGACCTTATTTGAGACTAGGTCTCACTGTGTAGTTGAGGCTGACTTCAACTCGCTGTGTAGCCCAGGCCACCTTTGAACTTGTGCCAACCCTCCTGCCTCAGCTTCCTGAGTGCAAGGGTCACAGGTGTGTGGGAAGCGACTGGGGGTCGTCACTGTGAGGCCTGGAGAACTGCCCTGGTGCTGCCCTGACCAGCAGTGAGGACGTCTGCGCTCGGAACGGTACTGCCCACTCCCGGGAGAACTGCAGCCTCATCCTGAGTGGCGGGATCTGAGCTGCTGCCTCGCTGCTGGTCAGTGGGGACGAGATAAACATCTGGCCCGGGGCGCCTTCCATTGCTCCTTCTGTGAGGAATCTGCTGTTCTTTCCTTCCTAATTAAGTTGCTTCACAATCTTTGCTAGATTTACTGACCACACACTAAAGGTAAAAGACATTGTGTTAGTGATTAAATAAAATTAAATGACAAAGAAAAGTAACTTCTCAAGAGTAAAAAATAGGGAGATGTTTAAAAAATAACAAAGACCTGAGCCTTGAGAGTCACAGCTGGACTTAACATAAGATAAGGGACCTGCTAATTGCCTGGGGAAAAGTTTAAAAATAGAGCACATCCTGTAGATTCTTCCATGGTCCCTGATAGACAAGTTTATCTCTAAGCTACCTGTGAATCAAGGTTGTGGTAACTCGATTTTTTACTACTATTTACCTTACTAACTGTAAAACTTCACATGCGGGCACTCTATCTAGAAATACTATAAAAGAGCACTGAAGAATAAACTCAGGGCCTGCTCAGCATTGACTGAGAGGTCCTTCCGAGCCCATTACTGTCTCCTTTTCTTAGCCGCACCCCTCGACTTCGCAAACCCGCTGTTTTGTCTGACAGGCTCCAGCACAGCTGTACGTCATGCCCAGCTCCCTTGGTCGATCTTGACTCAAACCTACCCTGAGCAGGTTTTGGATTGCACAGGCCACTAAGACTGTATTGAGGTTTTTCTGTCCATAAGAACAAATTTTCACAATATATGATGCATAAGCCCACTGAGAGAACCCAGGCAAGATCGCAGCCCCCAACTTTGGGGGCACCAGGGGCCCCCAAGTGTGCTGCTCCCGTGTGTCACCAGGCTGTGGGAGGCCCTAGCACCTCCTCCTGTCTCACCTTGGAACGACAGCTGTGCTTGTAGAGTTTCAGCGACAGAGAAAGACACCGAGTATCTAACATCTGCTCTGCTGAGCCTGACGAATCTGTTTCCCTGAGGAAATGCTACCTCTTAATTATTTGGTCACTTACCTATTAATTCCTTTTTATCCTGGGGGGGGAATAATGGAAGTAGATTCGAAAGCACTAGCTTAGCGCAAACATTCCCGGAGGGCTTCGGACTTTACAGTCGTGTGAGCCCAGCATGGTGGTGCGTGTTTGTTTTCCCAGACTTGGGAGGCTACGGCAGGAGACTCACAAGTTCAGGGTGAGCCTGGGCACCTTAGAAAGAGCCTGTCTCAAAATAAGAATAAGAAAGGCCTGGGGCCGGAGGGTTAGCTCAGTGGTTCCAGTGCCTGCCACGCAAGCTCAAGGTCCTGAGTTCGATCCCCAGTAACCACATACAATGCTGGGCGTGGTGACTCACACCCACCAGCCATCAATACCACATACCACAGTGCGGGGCGTGGTGGCTCACGCCTGTCATCCCAGCACTCAGGAGGCAGAGACAGGAGGATTGCTGAGTTCGAGGCTTGCCTGGGCTTCATAGTGAGCTCAGGACCAGCCTGAACTACAAAGCGAAACCCTGTCTCAAAAACAAAACAAAACAAAAGAAAGAAAGGCCTGAATGGGTAGCTCAGGGGTGGAGTCCAAACCTCCAGTACAGGAGGCTCTGGGTTCACTCCCTGGCACCCCAATCAATCAACTGATCATGTGAAATGAACAATGATACATTTACAAATTTTATTAAAGTACACATAGATGCCTTCTTTTCAGATCTCAATTCAATTACCGAATGAAAATACTGCCTGGTTTTTCTGAAGATGACCCACCAAAAGACACTGCATTTTCAAGGGGAACTGCCCCCCGCACTGGCGACCTAGTCAGAGCTGGAGCTGTGACCACTGCTGGCCTCCCCAGAACTGCAGGGGAACCCCTCCCCCGCTGGCCGAGCCGCCAGCGCCAGAGGCGGTCAGTGCTCCGCCTAAGAGATGGACGCTAACTGTGTAGGGTCAGTGTCTCACATGGTTAGGTTGTTTTCTTTTCATACTTTTTGCTTATGTGGAATTGGTGTATAATTGTCCAGTGTGAATTTAAAATATGAAATGCTATTTTTATTGGGTATACCCGAATTAAACCTAAAACCTTCACCGAGCCACAGCCCCCACCCCAGCCCTCCTTTGCTTTATTTTGAAATAGTATCTTGCTAAGACACTAGGTTGCCCAGGCTGGCCTTTCGTTTGGATCTTCCTGCCTCGGCCTCCCAGAATGCTGCGATGACAGACGAGCTACCAGCCCCGGCCAGACGGCTATTCTTCGCCCTGAAACCAGAGCAGTGGTGCAGACCTTCCAAGGAGAGCAGGGCCAGGTTTCTACAGGCTGGGCTCAGGGCAGAGAAAGCGCGGCACACGCAGGTCTCGCCGAAATACCCCGCGGTCCGGAGGCGGCGCCGGGCGTTCCGGTGCCCGCACCACACCCATGAGTGCCCAGGCTAGGCCCGACAGCCTCATGGCCTGGGGCAGCACGAGCCCTGCCGGCGGCCGTCCTGGCACACTGCGGGCCTCCCCGGCGCACAGGGTCCCGGGACAGTTCTTTGCCTCACTCGGGACCACGGTCCTGGCCAGAAGTGCAGGGCAGCGAGAACGGCTGTCTCAGGGTGAAGGACCCGGGGACCTGCGGGCAGGGGAAAGGGATGGACGGGCGGAGGCAGGATCCGGGTTACAAAGGCACCGACCACCACATCCTGGTCTCCGTTACCATATCTCTGTGACACGTCGCTGCGCAACGAACACACTGCGAGAGGCAGGCGGCTTCCCAAAGCCCGTCCTTCCCCCTGCCGCGCGGCGAGGGCTGCCCCGCAAGGGCTCCGTCGCGGCCTGAGCTTCTCCGGGAGCCGCAGGGTCCAGGACGAGCGGCCAGAGCCGCAAGGGCCGCAGCGCGGGCGGCAGGGCCGCGGGCTCCTCCTGGGCCTAGAGGCCGCTGTGCTTCGAGAAGCAGCCCCGGGGACCGGAAAGCCGGGGCCCAGGCTGGAGAGCGCTGTGCCCTCAGGGCCTGGTGCCCAGAAGGACGCTCCAGCCCCCCCCCCCCCCCCGTGAGGGCGGCAGGCGCGGGGGTGGGGAGCTCGGCTCGCGGTGACAAGCCAGGGTGTTCTGTGCGCTCCCCGGGGCGAACTCCTCGCTTCCACACGGAGGGCGCCGGCTCCGCGTGGAGACCGGACCGGACGCGCTGACCCGGACTGACGGGGCCTGGCCTCACGGGTGGAGACGTTGCTGCAAGCTGCTGGGGCCTCTGCGAAGTGGTACTAGGGGCACCGGGCAGCATGGCCTTCGGGCACCCCGGTGACCCACCCCCAAACACGGTGGCTGTTGTTCTGTAGACTTTTTATACCAAGCATCACACTCAGGACCTGGCATATGCCGGGCAGGCGTGGCACCACTGAGCTAAATCCCCGGCCCTTTTACAGGCTCTCTGAGCCCTGAACTTACTCTTGGTTCGCTCTACTGCCCCCATCTGGAGAATGAGGAAAGACAGACAAGCTGCTCAAACGGCTACCAAGTATTTAAACTCTGGGACAGAGCTTTACAACTATTTAATCTTAAGCTAATATACACATAAATATAAATATGGCCTCAATGTAAAACTTCTACCTGTAAGCTTTCAGTTTATTAGTATAAAGAATAATTAATAAAGCAGTAAAGAAATCCCTACAATCTGTATTTTACGTCCCTGAAACAAATGGAAGTGTACCTATGGAATTTTAATTAAAAAAACTTACTAATGGTATCGCAGCTTTCTAGCATATCTTTTACTACTATGTATATACTACATAGTAACATTAAGGTTGGTATTTTAAAATTTTTGCCTAGAAGCTACATGCAGAATGTTACTGTATACTGATTTCCAATACACTGAGAAAAGCTAAGTACTGAGTTTTATGTTTAATACAATAAACTACTTAAATTCTCTTTCACATTCTTCCTTTAGAAAATACTGGAAATATTCTAGCAGATTATGTATGATTCTAGCAGATTACGTATGTTGACTAAAATTTAAAAGGCACTGTATTTTACAATATGATAAATGTACATTTGTATATTTAAAAAGCTATTGATTTTACTGTAAAATTTTTTAAGAGGAAAGACATTTTTGTTTTGGTCCTCATTTTCCAGAAAAATAAGTTTTATGATGAAATGTAGAGTATTTTTCCATTTACTTCATGTTTGGCTATTTGAGTAGAAATCCACAGCAGCTAAAGAACATGTTCTTTCTCAAATATTGGCATGAATTCTAAAATCACAAGTGCTATTACATTAAACCATGTAACAGTACATATGTCTAGTTATCTGTACAAAAAAACAGTAAAATGACTGGAATCTTAGGAATTTCCTTCCCCCATTAATTCGACAAAGCCCACATTGGTTGTAGTTTGGATAAGAGCTACCCGAGCATTACTGCTTTTCACTGGTTAACTTATCCACAATCTAAATATTAACCATTTGTGTACTTTACAAAATCTATGCACCTTGAAGACAAGTTAGAGAGGCAAGAGGACGTAGGAAATCTGTTATGAAAACATGTTTAAAAC
>PVIC010031365.1:0-21357 GCA_004025085.1 Thryonomys swinderianus | reverse complement strand
TCTCAATGTTGTTTTCATTTGCATCTCTCGAATGACCAGAGATGTTGAGCATTTCTTCATATGTTTCTTGGCTGCTTTGATTTCTGCCTCTGAGAAGTGTCTGTTCATTTCAGATGCCCATTTTTGAATTGGGTCTTTAAACTTGGGGAGGCTGATCTGTTTGAGTTCTTTATATATTGTCGATAATAGCCCTTTGTCTCTTTTATTTTCTTTCTGTATCATATTTATTCCTTCCCCTCTCACATTCCCACACCAAGTTTCCTATAGAAATTTTGCACTCTATAAAAGCTGTCATACTTTCTAAAGCTCATTTGCATCTACAGGTGTTCATGTCAAAGAGAAGATCTGGTAATTATCTATCTGTGATCTGTTGATTTCACTTATTAGTATATCCTCCAGGTGTCTCCATTTGCACCTAAATGGATCGATCTTGTCATTCTTTATGGCAGAGTAATACTCCATTTTAGGTGTAGATATTTGTTTTTTTTTTGAGACAGGGCCTCGCTTTGTAGTTCAGGCTGGCCCTGAGCTCACTATGGCGCCCAGGCAAGCTGCCGTGAACTCAGCAATCCTCCTGTCTCTGCCTCCCGAGTGCTGTAGGTGTAGATATTCTTATGTCACAGTGTTTTGGAATGCGATAGGCCTCATTTATCTGTATATTTCTTTTCCTGTGAAGTTTTCTGTTTTTATCTCTGACAATAGCTTTTTAATCTTTTACACTGTCTCCTGCCTCCTCAGTGACTCTAATCAGTCTTTATTATTTTTCTTTGAGTCACGTAGAAGCTGTTGAATTGATTTCTTATGGCCCCTTGCTAGTTTCCATAGATTATATCTTTCCTGCTCATTGGTTGCTATGCTGTCCTCTAGGTCTGAGATTCGTTTCTCTGCTTCATTCACCCTACTTCACAAGCTTTCATTTTCCTTCATCATTCCCTGGATCTCTGCTTGAAGCTGTTTAAAAGGTTCCATTGCTTGTGCTATCTTGGATTCTATCATCTCGCGGATCTCTTCTTTAATCATGTCTTTCACTGTGAACAGTATTCCTGTTTTGATCTCAGAGGTGAGTTCTGATTTTCATTTTACTAGATCTGCTTTAGTTACCATCTCCAAGAGTCCTGGTGCTTGAGTTTCAGTTGGCCCTATTTCTCTTTTTTCTGTATTTCCCTGTGGTGATCTTTGTGTCTGGTTTTTTGTATATTTTCTCATTTCTACTCTTTCGTTGTTACTAATGCTATTCTTTGCCTGATGACTGGGCAATATTTGTTGCAGATCTCTTTCTTTCTATTATCCGGGGCCCTTTGGATGTTGCACCTTCCTGGGGTGTCCTCCTTGAATCTGTAATGACTCGAGAGTTCTCAGTTCTGACACATCATGGGAGGTATTTGAGCAGAACAATCACATCATGTTTGTTACCATAATGCAATCAATACTAATATCAGTATTACACACAGTAAATAAAATGAAAAGTTTTGTTAAATTCTATTCTGGAGACTTTGAGCTTATGAGTTACCTCTATGTCCCTATGCCAAAATTTAGAATTAATCAGCAATGTGTATACAACATGTAGATCATAAATGCACCCGCTGAACCCTTTGGGGATAAGCGGTCACTGGGGAATCACGGAGGTAGTGGGGACAAAAGGAGAGTGAAATAGGGTTAGCAGATTTATAAAGATCACCTATACTCTAGAACCTCATATATGCCAGTGGGTATTAGAGGATAAAAGGGCGTATATAAAACAGTACTAACTGTATGCTGTAAGACGTTTGGAGACTTTGTACACCTTATAATAGTACAGAAGAAATAGGGCAGTCTAAGCGTCTTTTATTTCTGTGTATTACTTCTGACAGGAAGATAGGAGAGGGTGTGGGGTCAAGAGGTGAGTAGAGGGATCTAGGAGTAGATGGCAAAATAGAAACTAGATCCCCCATCCTTTTTAAAATCTCGCCTGGTCTCTTAGCACAGCTGCAGTGTGGAGGGATGCAGGAAATGGTTCCGGCTCCTCTAGGACCTGGGTCCTCACAACGCAGCTCCGGGGTGGGGTTTGGGCCAGGCAGCGGGCCTCAATCCTCCGTGGTGGGGATGGTGCCCAGTGTCCATACCTGACTCCTCACTGCATGGCTCCTGGGTGGAGCAGGCCAGTGGGCAGGCTTCAGTCCTCCACTGCCACCTCTGGGAATATGTGGCACCTGGGGTAACTGAGTCGTCTGTGCCAGTTTGGGGTGGAGTGGGCCAGTGTGCAGGCCTCAGTCCACCGCTGCCACTGCTGCCAGGAACAGAATGATGCCTGGTGCAGCCGAGTTGTCGGCACCGACTTGGGGTGGAGCGGGCCGGTGTGCAGGCCTCAGTCTTCTGCCACCACTGCCAGAAACGGAATGGCACCCAGAGCAGCTGAGTCATCTGCACTGGCTCAGGGTGGAGTGGGCCAGTGTGTGGGCCTCAGTCCATTGCTGCCGCCACCACCATCAGGGATGGAATGGCACCCAGAGCAGCCAAGTCGTCTGTGCCGCTCAGGGTTGAGCGGGCTGTTGTGCAGGCCTCAGTCTGCCTCCACTGCTGCCACTGCCAGGAATCTCAACTTGTTCTTTAGATTTATCCATTCCATTCTTCAGTCTGTTGAGTTCTGTTTTTGACCACTATATTTTTCATACTTTTATTGTATTTTTCTATAGTATACTTCAACCTATTCTTTTTTATTTTTGTAGTGCTGGGGTTCAAATGCAAGAGTGTTTGGTCTACCAATGAACTAATCCCCAGCCCTTTCAATTTTTTATTTGGAGACAGTGTCTAGCTAAATTGCCCAGGTGGGACTCCAACTTGGTATTCTGTCTCAGCTTCCCTGAATGCTGGGATTACAAGCGTGGTTCTCCACATCCAGCTTTTCAACCTACTCTTGAATCACGGTATAAATCATGCTCTCCTTTTGAATCTTTGAAGATGTTTGTTATACTTATTTTAAGTTATCTGTTGTAGCCCTCTGTGGAGCTTTATCCAGTGTTCATTGTTTGCCTTTTTGGCTTTTTGTACAGTATTGTCTGCCATGATATTGCTGTACTCTGTAAACTCTTACATATAACCTTGCACTGGGAGTCTCATGTGTCTTGGTTGAAATGTTAGTTCAGGGACAGGTACGAAGGCAGGTATGGCTTGTATCCTATAAGTTCTGAGCATGTGAGTGTGTGCTGTGAGATGTATACCTCAGGGGACAACTCCTGCTTTCTGACCTGGATCCAGTGTTGGCTTAGCTTCCTGTCCTCAGGGAATCTTTTTTTTTTTTTTTAATCTTACCCTTGGGTACTATTTCTAAGAGGTATCTCTTCTGGCTAAAATTTACTTGTCCTCAGGCTGTGGGAATAGATGTATATGCCAGACGTCAGACAGTCTACATGCATATGGTGTTCTCTGCTCCCAGCCAGCTAGAGCCTATGAGTTGCACTTCTCTCCCCCAAAGCTCAGACTGTCATGCAATTTGTCTGTACCTTGTTCCTGAAGCATAGAAATATGTAGGAGGAAAGACAGCTCTAAAATCCCTCAAGGATTCTGTGAACAGGTTAGCACCTGGCTTTCCTCTTTCCTCCAGGGCTATTGTTTTATGCCTTACATTGGAACCCAATGATCTTTGGGCTGTCAGAAGTTTCCTAAGAATTTTGCATTATCTTCTCATATTCATCAGCTTCACTCTTTAATTTGTGATTTCTGTAGGGTTGTACTGGGAAGAGAGCCAGAAATATATTGTATATGCTCCATGCACCAACTCAAACTATAATTTTTTTTTTTTTGAGACAGGGTCTCGCTTTTGTAGTTCAAGCTGGCCCTGAGCTCACTGTGTAGCCCAGGCAAGCCTGGAACTCAGCAAGCCTCCCGTCTCTGCCTCCCAAGTGCTGGGGTTATAGGCATGAGCCACCACACCTGGCACTGTGGTATGTGGTATTGATTGCTGGTGGGCATGAGTCACCACACCCAGCATTGTTCTATGTGGTTCCCGGGATTGAACTCAGGACCTTTTGCTTGTGAGTCAGGAGCCAGTGCCACTGAGCTAAATCTCCAGGCCTCAAACTACAATCTTGACCATACCCTTCATTCTCACTACACATTAGGAAGCCCAATCCATAGCAGTAGTCAAAATGACACTATACTTCACCTGAATTGTTACCCTAACCCTAGCCTGGATTAAAAACTTAGCAAATGCCTCCAGTATGGAGGGAGAGGCACAAACACACTAGTGCTCAACTCACTCCAAGCTATATTCCTTGCCATTCCAGTGCAAACCAAACTGAATGTGCAAGAATATCCACAGTGATGCCATTCTCGATCTGAACTGAACCCTGACCCTGCATGTCCATCTGACGCTATGAACCCCCCCTCTCCCTCGATGATACACTCTCTGTGTTCTTCCTAAGAATCATGCCCCTGACATGACATGCCAATGACAAATACACAGAAATTGTCAAAATACCACTTTTACATGTGCTAATCTGAACTGGGACAGGCAGCCTGGCTGGAGCCCAATTCTGTGCTTCAGAAAACATTCCCTTTCATACAAACACTATGGCTATCCCGAATACTAAAGCTAATCCAAACAAAAAACGACACATGTGTCAACTGATGATGCCAAGGTCCCCACTCTGGTGCTAGCCTTCCAGCCAATGCTAACATTGGCTGTACTAGGAAATGGGCAAAATGAACCAAAGTCCCTCAGGTAGGCACTACAAACGCTTCCTAAAACCTGCCCTAACACAAACCATAATCCTAATGATTGAATTTCTATTCCAATACCTAGGAATAAGCAAAATGAAAGTGTTTCCCACCCAAACCCCAACCCTGGCCCTAACTTTCACCCTCACCCTAGAGAGTTCTCTTGAAGATGAAGGGGTACACACAGGAACCCTACCAGTACCCTGAATTCTTATGTACATGCAAATCATTAAAATCCATTTGGAATGGTTCTAGGCAAGTATCTACACACCCATGGCATCCTTGCCCCTATCCTCACCCTAGCTCTGGGAAATTGACAAAATGATCCCCAGTTGGCTAGAATAAGCCCACAAGGCACTTCACTTTCCTAAGCTTAGCCCAAATCCAAAGCCTAAAAAAAATTGACTGAAAAATCCCAGAATTCTTCAAATGGCCACTCTTCTTTGTGCTTATCATAAGGCTCACACACCCCTAAGGCATGTTCAGGCACCTGAGGCCTCACACCCAGGGCTATTAAAAACCACATGATCAAGAAACAGAATCCTGGCCATTTCCATATTTATTGGAGGGCAATACAGAACTGTATCACACCCCCACTCTCAGACATCCCAGTCCTTAGCCTAAGCCCACAATCTTGATGCCATATGAAGCCTTGTATCATAGAATATGCTCAATGTATTAATCTTAAGTCCAATCCTGAGGGTACCCTTCATCATCACTATATTTTGGGAAGCCCAATCCACAGGAACAGTGAATATGACAGTATACTCCAGCCGAATTCTAACCCTAGCCCCAGCCCAGATTTGAAACTTTGCAAATGCCTGCAGTATGGAGGAAGAGGCACAAACACACTAGCACTCAATTCACTCCAAACTATAATCCTCACCATTCCTGGGCAAACCGGATGTGAATATGCAAGAATTTCCACAATGACACTATTCTCCATCTGAACTGAGCTCTGACCCCACCTGTCAACCTTACACTATGAACCCCACTCTCCCTCCATGATACACTCTCCTTGTTCTTCCTAAGAATCATGCCTCTGAGAAGACATGCTGATGAGACATACACAGGAATTGACAAAACCCCACTTTTACATGTGTTAATCTGCATTCGGCCGGGCTGTCTGACTGCAGCCCAAGTGTGTGGATCAGAAAATATACATTTTAGAAAAACATTATTGGCACCCCGAATACTAATGCTAGTCCAAACCAAAAACCACACATGTATCAACTGAAAGTGCCAAGGTCCCCACCCTGGTACTATCTTTCCAGCCAATGCTAACTTTGGCTCTACTAGGAAATGGACATAATGAACCAAAGTCCCTCAGGTAGGCACTAGAAATGCTTCCTAAAACCTGTCCTAACACAAACTGTAATCCTAATGATTGAATATGTATTCCAATACATTTGAGTAAGCAAAATGATAACTGTTCCCCAACGTGAATCCCAACCCTGGCCCTCACCTTCATCCTCACCCTAGAGAGTTCTCTGAGACCAAGGGGTATGCACAGGACTCCTACCACTAACCTGAATTCTAATGTACATACAAAGCATTAAAATCCATTTGGAATCTTTATAGGGAAGTATATGCACACCCATGCCATCCCTTCCCCAATCCTCACCCTAACCCTGGGAAATTGACAGAATGATCCCCAGTTGGCTAGACTATACCCACAAGGTGCTTCCATTTCCTAATCTTAGCCCTTCTGTTTCCAAAAAGTTAGCCCTAGCAACAAAAATTGACTGAAAAATCAAGGAATTCTTCAAATGGTCACACTTCTTTATGCTTACCCTGAACCTAACATACCCCTAAGGCACATTCAGGCACCCGAGGCCTCACACCCAGGGCTATTCAAAACCACATGATCAAGAAACAGAAGCTTGCCGGGCATGGTGGCTCACGCCTGTAATCCCAGCACTCGGGAGGCAGAGACAGGAGGATTGCTGAGTTTGAAGCTTACCTAGGCTACATAGTGAGCTCAGAGCCAGCCTGAACTACAAAGCGAGACCCTGTCTCAAAAACAAACAAACAAACAAACAAAAAAACCCAGAAGCTTGGCCATTTCCATATTTATTGGAGGGCAATACAGAACTGTATCACACTCACACTCTGAGACATCCCAGTACTCAGCCTAAACCCACAATCTCAATGCCATATGAACCCCTGTATTGTAGTATATGCTCAACTCACTAATCCTAAGTCCTATCCTGACAGTACCCTATATCCTCACTATACTTTTGGAAGCCCAATCTGCAGGAATAATCAATATGACAGTATACTTCAGCTGAATCCTAACCCTAACCCTAACCCTAGACTGGATTTGAAACTTAGCAAATGCCTCCAGTATGGAGGGAGAGGAACATACTCTCACTCAACTCACTCCAAGCTATACTCCTCATCATTCCTGTGCAAAATGAACCTGAATATGCAAGAATTTCCACAGTGATGCCATTCTTGATCTGAAGTGAACCCTGATCCCACCTGTCAAACTGACACTATGAAACACACTCTCCCTCCATGTTACACTCTCCATGTTCTTCCTAAGAATCATGCTCTTGAGCACAGATGCCGATATGAAATAAACAGGAATTGACAAAACACCTCTTTTGCATGTGGTAATCTCTACTCGGCTGAGCAGCCTGACTTCAACACAAGTTTGTGTAAAAGAAAACCTGCCCTTCATAAAAACATTATTGCTACCTCGAATACTAATGCTAATCCAAACCAAAAACCACACGAGTCAAATGAAAATGCCAAGATCCCCACCCCTGTGCTATCCTTCCAGCCTATGCTAACTTGGTCACCACTAGGAAATGGACAAAATGAACCAACATTGCTCAGGTTCTTAAACTTAGCCTTTTCTTAAACTTAGCCTAAACCCAAAGCCAAACTACAAAAACTGATTGAAAAATCACGGAATTCTTCAAATGGCCATCTTCTTTATGCTTACCCTAAACCTTACACACCCCTAAGGCATATTCAGGCACCTCAGGCCTAACACCCATGGCTATGTAAAACCACAAAATCAAGAAATAAAATCGTGACCATTTCCATATTTATTGGAAGGCAATGCAGAACTGTATCACAACCACACTCTCAGACATCCCAGTCCTTAGCCTAAGCCCACAATCTCAATGCCACATGAACCCCTGTATCACAGAATATGCTTAACTCATTAATCTCAAGTCCAATCCTGACTGTACCCTTCATCCTGACTATACTTTGGGAAGCCCAAAGCACAGGAAGAATGAAAATGACACTATACTTCAGCCGAATCCTAACTTTAACCATAACTCATATTCGAAACTTAGCAAGTGCCTCCAGTATGGAAGGAGAGGCACAAACACACTAGCGCTCAACTCTTCCCAAGCTATACTCCTTGCCATTCTGGTGCAAACCAAACCTGAACAGGGAAGAATATCCGCAGTGATGAAATTCTGGATCTGAACTGAACCCTAATCCCACCTGTCAATCTGATACTATAATCCCGCCTCTATCTCCTGAAACACTTTCCGTGTTCTTCCTAAGAATCATGCCCTGACAAGACATGTTGATGACAAATACATAGGAATCATCAAAACACCACTTTTGCATGTCCTAATCTGAATTGGGATGTGCAGCCTGACCACAGCCCAAGTCTGTGCTTCAGAAAACATCCCCTTTCATAGAAACACTATGGCTATCCTGAATATGAAAGCTAATCCAAACAAAAAACCACACGTGTCAACTGAAAATGCCAAGGTTTCCACCCTGGTGCTATCCTTCCAGCAACACTAACTTTGGCACTACTAGGAAATAGACAAAATTAACCAAAGTCCCTCAGGTAGGCATTACAATGCTCTCTCATACCTGTCCTAACACAAACCATAATGCTAATGATTGAATTTCTATTCTAATACCCACGAATAAGCAAAAAGATAGTGCTCCTCACTCGAATCCCTACCCTGAACCTAACCTTCACCCTAACACTAGATAGTGCTCTCAAAGACCAAGGGATAAGCACAGGAACCCTACCACTAATCTGAATTCTAATGTACACATAAATCATTAAAATCCATTTGGAATCTTCCTAGGCAAGTATCTGCACACCCATGCCATCCTTTCCCCAATCCTCACCCTAGCCCTGGGAAATTGACAAAATTATCCCCAGCTGGCTAGAATATGCCTACAAGGTGCCTTCCCTTTCTTAACCTTAGCCCAAACCCAAAGCCTAACAACAAAAATTGACAGAAAAATCAAGGAATTCTTCAAATGGCCACACTTCTTTGTGCATATCCTAAACCTCACATACCCCCTAAGGCATAGACACCTGAGGCTTCACACCCAGGGCTATTCAAAAACCACATAATCAAGAAACAGAATCCTGGCCATTTACATATATATTGGAGGGCAATACAGAACTGCATGACGCCCAAACTCTCAGACGTCCTATTCCTGAGCCTAAGCCCACAATCTGAATGGCATGTGAACCCATATGTATTGTAGAGTATGCTCAACACATTAATCTCAAGGCCAATCCTGACCGTACCCTTCATCCTCACTATACTCTGGAAGCCCAATCCACAGGAATAATCAAATGACAGTATACTTCAGCCAAATCCTAACACTAACCCTAGCCTGGATTTGAAACTTAGCAAATGCCTCCAGTATGGAGGGAGAGGCAAAAACACATTCTTGCTCAACTGACTGCAAGCTATACTCCTCAACATTCCTGTGCAAACCGAAGCTGAATATGCAAGAATTTCCACAATGACACCATTCTCGATCTGAACAGAACCCTGACTGTACCTGCCAAACTGACACTATGAACCCCCCTCTCCCTCCATGATACACTCTCCATATTCTTCCTAAGTATCGTGCAACTGAGAAGAGATGTCAGTGGGAAATACACAGGAATTGACAAAACACCACTTTTGCAAGTGTTAACCTGTGTTAAAGTGTTATTTCGGCCAGGCAACCTGAATGCAGCCCTAGTGTGTCGATGAAAAAACATCCCCTTCATAAAAACATTATTACTCCCCTGAATACTAATGCTAATCCAAACCAAAAACCACACATGTGTCAACCAAAAATGCCTAGGTCCCTATCCTGGTGCTATCCTTCCAGCCAGTGCTAACTGT
This sequence comes from Thryonomys swinderianus, assembly GCA_004025085.1. Taxonomy (NCBI): domain Eukaryota; kingdom Metazoa; phylum Chordata; class Mammalia; order Rodentia; family Thryonomyidae; genus Thryonomys; species Thryonomys swinderianus. The sequence goes on along the minus strand of PVIC010031365.1, from coordinate 11,539 downwards.
GGCTCTACTAGGGAATGGACAAAACAAGCTAAAGTCCCTCAGGTGGGCCTTACAAACTCTTCCTAAAACCTATCCTAACATAAACCATAATCCTAATGATTGAATTTCAATTCCAATACCTTTGAATAAGCAAAATGAAAGTTTTCCCTAACGAGAATCCCAACTGTGGCCCTAACCTTCACACTCACCCTACAGAGTACTCTCAAAGACCAAGGGTTTGCACACAAACCCTACCACTAACCTGAATTCTAACATACATGCAAACCATTAAAATAGATTTGGAATTTTCATAGGCAATTATTTGCACACCCATGCCATCTTTCCCCCACTCCTCACCCTAGCCCTGGGAAATTGACAAAATGATCCCCAGGTGGCTAGAATATGCCCACAAGGTGCTTCTGTTTCCTATCCTAACTCAAAGTCTATCAACAAAAATTGAAATACCAAAGAATTCTTCAGATGGCCACATTTCTTTTTGCTTACACTGAACCCTAACACACTCCTAAGGCACATTCAGGCACTTGAGGCCTCACACCCAGGGCTACTCAAAACCATATGATCAAGAAATGGAATCATGGCCATTTCCATATTTATTGGAGGGCAATACAAAACTGTATCAAACCCACACTGTCAGACATTCCAGTCCTTAGCCTAAGCCCACAATCTGAATGGCATGCGAACCCATGTATTGTAGTATATGCCCAATGCACTAATCCTAAGTCCAATCCTGACTGTACCCTTCATCCTCACTATACTTTGGGAAGCCTAATCCACAGGAATAGTCAAAATGACAGTATACTTCAGCTGAATCCTAACCCTAACCCTAGCCTGGATTCAAAACTTAGCAAATGCCTCCAGTATGGATGGAAAGGCGCAAACACTATTGCTCAGCTTACTCCAAATGGTACTCCCTGACATTCTGGTGCAAACCAAACCTGAATATGCAAGAATATCCACAGTGATGCCATTCTCGATCTGAACTGAACCCTTTCCCCGTCTGTCAATCTGACACTATGTATCCCCATCTTCCTCCATGATACACTCTGTGTTCCTCCTAAGTGTAATGCCCCTGACATGACATATTGATGATAAATACAGAGCAATTGTCAAAATACCACTTTTGCCTGTGCTAATCTGAACTGGGATGGGCAGCCTGACTGCAGCCCATGTCTGTGCTTTGGAAAACATCCCCTTTTGTACAAACACTATGGGTATCCCAAATACTAAAGGTAATCCCAACAAAAAACCACACATGTGTCAACGTAATGCCAAGGTCCCTACCCTGGTGCTATCCTTCCAGGCAATGCTAACTTTGGCACTACTAGGAAATGCACAAAATGAACCAGATGCCTTCAGATAGGCACTACAAACGCTTCCTCATAGCTGTCATAACACAAACCATAATCCTATTGATTGACTACCTATTCCAAAACCCAGGAATAAGCAAAATGAAAGTTTTCCTCACTTGAATCCCTATCTGACCCTAACATTCACCCTTACCCTAGAGAGTGCTCTTGAAGACCAAGGGTTATGCAAAGGAACCCTACCACTAACCTGAATTCTAATGTACATGCAAATCATTAAAATCCATTTGGAAGCTTCCTAGACAATTATCTGCAAACTCATGCCAACCTTTCCCCAATCCTCACCCTAGCCCTGGGAAATTGACAAAATGATCCCCAGGGGTTAGATAAGCCCACAAGGCACTTCCCGTTCCTAACTTTAGCCTAAACCCAAAGTCTAATAACAAAAATTGACTGAAAAACCAAGGATTTCTTCAAATGGCAATACTTCTTCATGCTTAATCTATACCTATCATACCCTGATGGCACATTCAGGGGCCTGAGGCCTAACACACAGTTCATTTCAAAACCACTTGATAAAGAAATAGAATTGTGGCCATTACCATATATTCTGGAGTGAAATACAGATGTGTATCACTTCCAGGGACTTGGAACTCCTAGTCCTTAGCCTAACCCAAAATCTCCTGGACACATGAACCCCTATATTGGGGTATATGCACAATGCACTAATGCTAACTCCAACACTGACAGTACCCATCATCCACACTATACTTTGGGAAGCCCAATGCACAGGAATAATCAAAATGCCAGTATACTTCTCTCAAAGTATACCCTCTCGTAACCCTAACCCTAGTCATGATGCTCAACTTAGCAAATGCCTCCAGTCTGGAGGAAGAGACACAAACACACTAGCTCTCTACTTCCTCCCAGCTGTAATCCTCACCATTCCTGGTAAACTGAACCTGAACATGCAAAAAATTCAGTGACACCAGTCTCAATCTGAATTGAAAACCTAGACCGCCTGTGAACTTTACACTATGAACCTGTCTACTTCCATGATACACTCTTGTGTTCTTCCTCCAAATCATGCCACTGACAAGATAACTTGATGACAAATACACGGGAATTGTCAAAACACCACTTGAACTGGTGTTAGTCTGCACTTTGGCTGGCAGTCTAACCACAGGCCAAGATATTCATCCCAAACCAACACCATTCATTACAACACTATGGCTACCCAAAATACTAATGTTCATCCTAAATAAATAACTCACATAGGTTGTCTGAAAATGCCAAAAACTCAATCTGAGGCTCTCAATCCATCAAATGCTAACTTTGGGTCTAGCAGGAAATGGCACCATGAGCCAAATTCCCACAGATAGGCACTACAAACATTTCCTCATGCCTAGCTGAAGCAAACTGCAATCTTCACGATAGAATTCTTATACCGATACTGAGGGATAAGCAAAATGACAGTATTCTACACCCTTATGCCAACACAAGCCCTAACCTCCACCCTCATGCTAAGGAGGGCTGTGAAGACCCAGGGCCTGCTCAGGAATCCTACCACCAACTTGAGTGGTAATGTTCAACCAACCACTCAAACCCATTTTAATCCCAATAGGCAATTTTCTCCACAGACATAGGACCCTTTAACCAATTGGCATCCTAGCCTGGGGAAATTGAAAATGTGATCTCCAGGTGCCCTGAGTACACCCATAAGGCAATTCACTTTCTTCATCTTAACCCAAACTCCAAGGATAACAAGGAATATTGACTGAAAATACAAGTTTTCTACAAAAAGAACCTCTTTTTTTCTGCTTATCCTAAAAGACCTCAAATGCACCTCCAGGCACCTTAGGACTAACATTCAGTTCTTTGCTAAAACACTTGACCAAGAAATAAAATCTAGGCCATTACCGTATATTTTGAAATGAAATACAGAAGTGTATCAGTCCCACAGACTCAGAAGTCCTAGTCCTTAGCCTAGGCCCACAATCCCCCTGAAACATGAACCCCTTATATTAGGGTATATGCACAACATAATAATGCAAGCTCCAATCCTGACAGTACCCATCATCCTCAATATATATTGGGAAGCCCAAAACAGGAATAATCAAAATGACAGTATACTTCTCCCAAATCCTAACACTAACCCTAGCACTGATGCTCAACTTAACAAACGCCTACATCTGGAGTGAGTGGCACAAACACACTAGCACTCAACTTACTCTCAGCTATACATCTCACAATTTCTGGGCAAACCAAACCTGAATATGCAAGAAAATCCACAGTGACATCATTCTCGATCTAAATTGAAACCCTACCCTTCCTGTAAACCTTGCTTGATGAACGCCACTCTACCTCCATGATACACTCTCCTTGTTCTTCCTCCAAATCATGCCCTGATAAGAGAACTTGATGACAAATACACGGGAATCATCAGAACAGCAATTGGATTCACGTAAGTCTACACTCTGGTAGCCTAACCACAGGCCAAGTGTGTGCATCCACAAAACAACCACATTCATAAAGACACTATGACTACCAGAATACTAATGCTCATCCTAACAAAGTAACACACATGGGTTATCAGAAAACATCAAGGAACAGAACTTGATGCTATCTATACAAAAATGCTAACCTTGGCTCTACCAGGAAATGGGCACCATGAACCAAATTCCCTCAGACAGGCACTACAAATGGTAACTCCTATCTATCCTAAAGCAAACTATAACCTTCCCGACATAATTTCTTATACCAATACACAGGATAAGCAATAAGACAGTACTCCACACCCTTAACCCAAAAATAGCTTAAACTCCACCCACCTTACAGAGGGCTCCCTAAACCCCAGGGGCCAGATCAAGAATCCTACATCTAAATTGAATGGTAATGTTAAACAAAACCTTTCAAGTCCATTTTGATTGCCAATAGGTTATTTTCTTCGTAGCATAGCATCCTTCAACCAATTGCCACCCTAGCCCAGGGAAATTGAAAACATGATCCTCAGGTGCCTAGGGTATGCCAACAAGGCAATGCCCATTCATCAGGTTAACACAAATACCAAGCCTAACAATGAATATTGAATGAAAATAGAAGTTATTCTTCAACAGGAGCCTCATTATTCTGCTTATCATAAACTTAACATAAAAAAGGCAGCTTCAGGCACCTGAGGAATAACACCAAGGTCATTTCAAGACAACTTGATCAAGAAAGAGAATTGTTGCCATTACGATACATTTTGCAGTGAAATGCAGAAGTATATCATTTCCACAGAATCAGACCTCCTAGTCCTTAGCTGAAGGCCAAAATCTACCTGATACATGAGGCCCTATAGAATATATGCACAATGCACTAATGTTACCTCCAATCCAGACAGTACCAATCATCCTCACTATACTTTGCCAGCCTAGTCCACAGGAATAATATACATGCCAGTAGGATTCTCCCAAATGCTAACCATAACCCTAGGCCCAATGCACAACTTAGCAAATGCCTCCAGTCTGAAGGGACTGGGAAAAACACTAGTGCTCAATGTACTCCCAGCTGTAATCCTCACCATTCCTGAGTCAAGCAAACCTGAATATGCCAGAAAATGTACAGTGATCCCATTCTCAATTTGAATTGAAACCCTACTTGGCATGTGAACATTACACTATGAACTCCAGCCTACATCCATGTGCTTCCTCCGAAACATACCCCAGACAAGAGAACTCCATGATAAATGTACAGGAATTGTCAAAGCACCACTTGGAATCGCATTAATCTGCAGTCTGGCTGGCAGTCTAACCACAGGCCAAGAGTGTGATTCTCAAACCAACCTGATTCAGAAAGACATTATGCTAAATCGAATACTAACCCTCATTCCAAAATGGTAACACAAACGGGTTATCTGAAAACACCAAGGAATGCAACCTGACACTCTCTAGCCTGCAAATACCTATGGATTCACCAGGAAATGGGCAAAAGGAGCCAAATACACTCAGATAGGCATTACAAACACTTACTCATACCTATGCTAAAGCAAACAGTATCTTTTATGATTTCTTCTACCAATTTCTTCTACGATAGAATGGGAAAAGGAAAATGATAGTATTCCACACGCTTAACCCAACTCTAGCTGTAACCTGCACCGTCACCCTAAAGAGGGCTCCCTCAAATCCAGGGGCCAGCTCAGGAATCCTATATGGAACTTGAATGGTAATGTCCAAGCAAGCCATTCAAATCCATTTTGAATCCCAATAGGCAATTTTCTCCACAGCCTTAGCTTTTTTAACAATTGGCACCCTAGCCCGCAGAAATGGAAAACGTGATTTCCAGGTGCCCAGTGTACACCACAAGTCAATTCCCCTTCCTCCCATGAAAAAAACCCCCATGCCTAACAACAAATATTGATGGAAAGTACAAGTTACTCTTCAACACAATCCTCATTTTTCCGCATATCCTAATCCTAATATACCCCGAAGGCATCTCCAGACACCTGAGGCTTAATAACTAGGTCATTTCTGAGCCACTTGATCAAGGAATAGAATCCTGGCCAATACCATATAAGTTGGAGTGAAATACACAAGTGTATCACTCTCACAGGCTCACACCTCGTGTACCTAAGCCTAAGCCCACAATTTCCCTGACACTTGAACCCCTATTAGCACAACGCACTAATGTTCCCTCCAATCCTGACACTACCCATCAACCTCACTATAATTTGGGAAGTGTAATCAACAGAAATAATCAAAATACCAGTATATTTCTGCCGAATCCTAACCCTAACCCTAGTCCCAATGCACAACTTACCAATTGCCTCAGGTCTGGAGGGAGTGGCAAAAACACTAGCGCTCATTCTTTTCCCACCTCCACTCCTCAGCATTCCGTGGCAAACCAAACCTGAATATGCAAGAAAAAAATTGAAAGTGCTGCATTCTCGATCTGAGTTGAAACCCTACCCTGCCTCTGAACATAACACTAGAATCCCCACTCTACCGCCATGGTATACTCTCCTTATTCTTCATCTGAATCGTGCCCCGGAGAGGACAACTCGATAAGTAATACACAGGAATCGTCAAAACAACACTTGGTTTCGCATTAGTCGGCAGTCTGGCTGGCAGCCTAACCAGAGGCCAAGAGTATGCACCTGAAACCAACCTGATTCAGAAAGACATTATGGCTAAACCGAATACAAACGTTCAATCCAAAACGGTAACACAAAAGCATTATCTGAAAACACCAAGGAACGCAACCTGATGCTCTCTAGCCTACAAATGCTACCTTTGGATCGACCAGAAAATGGGCACAAGGAGCCAAATACACTCAGATAGCCATTACAAAAGCTTCCTCATACCTATCCTAAAGCAAACTGTAACATTTACTATTTTTTCTACGGATTTCTTTTACCGATTTCTTCTCCCGATACCCTGGGAAAAAACAAATGATAGTATTCCACACCCTTACTCCAACTCTAGCCCTAATGTGCACCCTCACTGACAGAGGGCTCCCTGAAATCCAGGGGACTGCTCAGGAATCCTACCTGGAACTTGAATGGTAATGTACAAGAAAGCCATTGAAATCTATTTCAAATCTCAATAGGTAATTTTCTAAACAGCCTTAGCTTTTTTTTTTTTTTTAACCAATTGGCACCTGGACACATAGAATATGTGATCATCAGGTACCCAGGGTATGCAACAAGTTGATAGCCCATTCTCCCATAAACAAAAGCCCTATGCTTACAAACGAACATTGATGGAAAATACTAGTTATTCATCAACACAAGCCTCTTTTTTCCGCATATCCTAATCCGAATGTACACCGAAGGCACCTCCATGTACCTGAGGCTTAATACACATGTCATTTCTAAGCCACATGATCAAGGAATAGAATCGTCATCATTACCATAGATTTGGGAGTGAAATACACAAGTGTATCAATTGCACAGTCTCACACCTAACAGACCTAAGCCTAAGCCCACAATCTCCCTGAAACTTGAACCCCTATATGAGGGTATAAGTACAACGCAATAATGTGCCCTCCTATCCTGACACCACCCATTATCCTCACTATAATTTGGGATGTGAAATCCACAGAAATAATCAAAACACCAGTATACACCTCCCAAATAATAACTCTAACACTAGTCCCAATGTACCACTTACCCAATGCCTCAGGTGTGGAGGGAGTGGCCAAAACACACTAGTGCTCATCCTTTGCCCAGCTGCACTCCTTAGCATTCCTTGGCAAACCAAACCTGAATACGTAAGAAAATTGTGCTACCATTCTCGATCTGAATTGAAACCCTACCCTGCCTCTGAACCTTACACTATGATCCCCACTGTACCGCCATGATACACTCTCCTTATTCTTCCTCTGAATCATGCCCCGGATAGGAGGACTCAATGACTAATACACAGGAATCGTCAAAACACCACTTGGACTTGCATTTCTGCAGTCTGGCTGGCAGTCTAACCAGAGGCCAAGAGGGTGCACCTCAAACCAACCTGATTCAGAAAGTCATTATGGCTAAACCGAACACTAACCCTCAGTCCAAAATGGTAACACAAATGGGTTATCTGAAAACACCAAGGAACGAAACCTGATGCTCTCTAGTCTGCAAATGCTACCTTTAGATTGACCAGAAAATGGGCACAAGGAATCAAATACACTCAGATAGGCATTACAAATGCTTCCTCATACCTACCCTAAAGTAAATCATAACCTTCTCGATTTCTTCTACTGATTTCTTCTCCCAATGTCTTCTACTGATACCCTGGGACAACGCAAATGATAGTATTATACACCCTTACCCCAACTCTAGCCCTAATGTGCACCCTCACTGACAGAGGGCTCTCTCAAATCCAAAAGCCTGCTGAGGAATCCTACTTGGAACCTGAACGATATTCTACCAGCAAGCCATTGAAATCCATTTTGAATCTCAATAGGCGATCTCCTCCACAGCCTTAGCATTTTTAACCAATTGGCACCTGGGCCTGGAGAAATGAAAACGTGATCTCCAGGTGCAGAGTGTATGCCACAAGTCGATTACCCTTTCTCCCATGAACAAAAACTGCATGCCTAACAACCAAAATTGACGGAAAATACAAGTTATTCTTCAACATAAGCCCCCTTTTTTGGGATATGCTAATCCTAATATATCATGAAGGCACCTGCAGGTATGTGAGGCTTAATACCCAGGTCATTTCTGAGCCAATAGATCAAGGAATAGAACCGTGGTCATTACCATAGATTTTGGAGTGAAATACACAATTGCATAACTCCCACAGTCTCACATTTTGTAGACCTAATCCTAAGCCCACAATTTCCTGCCACTTGAACCCATATATGAGGGTACAAGCAGAAAGCACTAATGTTGCTTCCAACCCTGAAACTACCCATCATCCTCACTATAATTTTGGAAGCATAATCCACAGAAATAATCAAAAGGCCAGTATATGTCTCTCAAATTCTAACCCTAACCCTAGGCCAATGCACAACTTACTAAATGCCTCAGTCTAGAGGGAGTGGCAAAAACAAACTAGTGCTCATCCTTTTCCCATCTGCACTCCTCAGTATTCCTTGGCAAACCATACCCGAATAAGCAAGAAAATTGTCAGTGCTACCATTCTTGATCTGAATTGAAAGACTACCCTGCCCATGAAACTTACACTATGATCCCTACTGTACCGCGATTATACACTCTGCTTACTCTTAATGTGAATCATGCCACGGATAGGAGAACTAGAAGGCTAATACACAGGAATCGTCAAGACACCACTTGGACTCACAATAGTCTACAGTCTGGCTGGCAGCCGAACCAGAGGCCAAGAGTGTGCATCTCAAACCAACCTGATTCAGAAAGACATTATGGCTAAATCGACTAGTAACGCAGAGTCCAAAACGGTAACACAAATGGGTTATCTGAAAACACCAAGGAACGCAACCTGACGCTCTCTAGCCTGCAAACATACAATTGGATACACCAGAAAATTGGCACAAGGAGCCAAATTCACTCGGATAGGCATTACAAACACTTCTGCATACCTATCCTAAAGCAAACCATAACCTTCAAGATTTTTTATCCAGATTTTTTCCAACGATAGTCTGGGAAAAGGCAAATGATAGCATTCCACACCCTTACCCTAACTCTAACCCTAACATGCACCCTCCCCTATAGAGGGATCACACATATACAAGGGCCTTGTCAGGAATTCTACTTGGAATTAGAATGGTAATGAACAATCAAGCCATTCTAATCCATTTTGAATCCCAACAGGCAATTTTCATCACAGCCTTAGCCTTTTGAAGCAATTGGCACCTGGGCCTGCAGAAACTGAAAATGTGATCTCAAGCTGTCCTGTGTATGCCACAAGTCAATTCCCCTTCCTCCAATGAACAAATACCCCAAGCTTAACAAATAATATTGGGGAAAAATACAAGTTATTCTTTAAAACAAGCCTCCTTGATCCGCATATCATAATCCTTCTACACACCGAGTGCACCTCCAGGTACCTGAGGCTTAATACCCAGGTCATTTCTGAGCCACTTGATCAAGGAATAGAATCCTGGCAATTACCATATATTTTGGAGTAAAATACACGAGTGTATCACTCACACAGTCTCACACCTTGGACATCAAAGCCTAAGCCCACAATCTTCCTTACACTTGAACCCCTATAGGAGGGCATGAACAAAACGCACTACTGATCCCTCCAATCCTGACACTACCCATCATCCTCACTATACTTTTTGAATAGGAATCCACAGAAATAATCAAAATGCCAGTATACTTCTCCCGAATCCTAAGCCTAACCCTAGCCCCAATTCACAACTTACCAAATGCCTCAGGTCTAGAGGGAGTGGCCAAAACACACTAGTGCTCATCCTTTGCCCAGCTGCACTCCTTAGCATTCCTTGGCAAACCAAACCTGAATACGTAAGAAAATTGACTGTGCCACCATTCTCGATTTGAATTGAAACCATACCATGCCTCTGAACCTTACACTTAGATCCCCACTGTACCGCCATGATACACTCTCCTTATTCTGCCTCTGAATCATGCACCGGTGAGGAGAACTCGATGACTAATACACAGGAATCGTCAAAACACCACTTGGTCTCGCAGTAGGCTGCAGTCTGGCTGTCAACCTAACCAGAAGCCATGAGTGCACATGTCAAAACACCCTGATTCAGAAAGACATTATGCCTAACCCGAACAGTAGTGCTCATTCCAAACGGTAACAGAAACGGGTTATCAGAAAACACCAAGGAATATAACCTGATGTTCGCTAGCCTGCTAATGCCACCTTTGGATCCACCAGGAAATGGGCACATGGAGGCAAATACACTCAGAGAGGAATTACAGACGCTACCTCACACCTATCCTAAAGCAAACTGAAACCTTCACGAATTTTCTCCCGATTTCAACCACCGATTTCATCTACTGATAGCCTGGGAAAAGGGAAATGGTAGTATTCCACGCCCTTACTCCAACTCTGGCCCTAACCTACACCCTCCCTCTACAGAGGGGTCCCTCAAATCCAGGGGCCTGCTCAGGAATCCTACTTGGAATTAGAATGGTAATGTACAATCAAGCCATTCTAATCCATTCTGAATCTCAACAGGCAATTGTCTCCACAGCGGTGCGTTTTGAACCAATTGGCACCTGGGCCTGCGGAAACTGGAAAAGGGATCTCCAGGTGTCCTGTGTATGCCACAAGTTAATTCACCTTCCTCCCATGAACAAATACCCCATGCCTAACAGCAAATATTGTGGAAAAATACAAGTTATTCTTTAACACAAGCCTCCTTTATCCAAATATCGTAATCCTTATGTACACCAAGGGCACCTCCAGGTACCTGAGGCTTAATACCCAGGTCATTTCTGAGCCACTTGATCAAGGAATAGAATCCTGCCTATTACCATATATATTGCAGTGAAATACACAAGTGTATCACTCTCACAGTCTCACACCTTGGACACCAAAGCATAAGCCCACAATCTCCCTGACTCTTGAACCCGTATAGGAGGGTATCAGCACAACGCACTACTGATCCCTCCAATCCTGACACTACCCATCATCCTCACTACAGTTTTGAAAGAGGAATCCACAGAAATAATCAAAATGCCAGTATACTTCTCCCGAATCCTAACCCTAACCCTAGCCCCAATTAACAACTTACCAAATGCCTCAGGTCTGGAGGGAATGGACAAAACACACTAGTGCTCATCCTTTTACCAGCTGCAC
>PVIC010031364.1:0-14097 GCA_004025085.1 Thryonomys swinderianus | reverse complement strand
ACTCAGGTGGCAAAGGCAGGAGGAATGCTGAGTTCGAGGCTTGCCTGGGCTACATAGTGAACTCAGGGCCAGCCTGAACTACAAAGCGAGATCCTGTCTCAAAAAAAAAAAAAAAAAAGAATTAAGATTCTCTTAAAAAAGTCAGATAATCTTTTGCTTCTTCTTTCAATTTTTTTTTTTTTTGAGACAGGATCTCACTATGAATTTCAGGCTGTTGGCAATCCTCCTGCCTCAGCCTCCCGAGTGCTGGGTTACAGAAGTGTGCCACCATTTCTGAACTGGCAAAGTGGGCCTTCAAGCAGCATTTCCTCCACCGGCACACCCCATCCTGAGACTTAAAGCCCCAACCCCGGCGAGAGTCACCTTGCGGATGAAGTTCACATGACACTCGCCCTTCTGCTCCGGTGGGGGACAGGCTGGGGGCACCGGGTACCCGGCGTGGGCCCTGCTCTGCTCTGCCGCAAACAGCACTGCCGATCGGAAGCGCAGCTCCAGGAAGTTCACGTCTCTTGTCAGGCCAGTGACATCAAAGCTCTGGAGCAAGAAGGGACCAGGTAAAATCTCAGGTAAAGGTAAAACGCATGGCCAATGGATAAAAGGATTCGAATCTAGGGCTGGCTTTCTCAACAGTGAGCACCTCTCCAAAAACAACATATGATGGGCCAGGGATTTAGCTCAGTGGTTCTGGCATCTGCCTGGCAAGCACAAGGTCCCGAGTTTGGTCCCCGATAACCACATACCACAATGCCGGGTGTGGTGACTCGCACCCACCAGCAAGCAGTACCACACACGACAATGCCAGGTGTGGTGGCTCACGCCTGTCATCCCAGCACTCAGGAGACAGAGGCAGAAGGATTGCTGAGTTTGAGGCTTGCTTGGGCTACATAGTGAGCTCAGGGCCAGCCTGAACTACAAAGCGAGACCTGTCTCAAAAACAAAACAAAACAAATCAAAATTGCTCACTTTTCATTCTCACTAAGGCTGCTCTCCTGCCCAGGCAAGTTTCTAGGTTTCTCTTATTTTTACTGACGGGAAATTTTCAGCCCTAGAATTGTTCCTCCAGCTCTCTGCATGTGACCTTGAGCCACCAAGGGTCCCAAGACAACTGGTGCCAACCCGACTCATGAGTTCCCAGGTCACAAGCTATTTTTGTTTTGAAAAGGCTAACCTTGAAAGGAAAAGGAGATCAGGATACAACCTCCTAATCGATTTTTCCAGAAAGCAAACATTTTCTTTGAAAAATAATTTAGCAGTTGTCATTTCCCATGAAAGTCTGTATCCCCAGACGAAAGAGAACGGTCCTGTCGAACGCTCTCTGCGTGCCCAGCCCTTGCCAGCCACTCTTGAAATTCCCTTCTCAAGTGGCACAAAAACCCACCTGCTCAGGACTGGTGAGGTGTCTATCATCCTTCAACTGCGGCCACCGAGAAACACAACAACTTCCCCAGCGAGGGTTCACAGAGCTCACACCTGTCACGCAGCCAATTACACATACACCATTCTCTGTTCACACACAAAGCGTGCACACGTGCGCGTGCACACACACACACACACACATACACACATACACACACACGACTGGGCTGTAGCCCGATGTTACTATGTACTTACATATCCACGGAACATGTTGTCTGTTTTACCAATAGAGACGTTATTGAAGAGGATTTCTGCCACTGTATCAACGCCCTCAAAAATCAAAATTACTCTCTGCCATTTGCTAAAAAAAATAAAATAAATAAAAGTTATTTATTTTATTTTATTTTTTAAAGAACATGTAAAAGGGTTGGAGATTTAGCTCCAGTGGTACCACACCTACCTTGGAAGCACAAGGGCCCAAGATCAATCCCTGATATCACAAAAATAAAATAATAAAGAAGATGTTTAAAAAAGGCCTTTCTGGGCCAGAGATTTAGCTCAGTGGTTCCTGTGCCTGCCTCACAAGCACAAGGTCCTGAGTTTGATCCCCGGTAACCACATACAATGCTGGGCATGGAGACTCATCACCCACCAACAATCAATACCGCATACCACAGTGCTGGGCATGGTGGCTCAGGCCTGTCATCCCAGCACTCGGGAGGCAGAGAGGAGAATTGCTGAGTTCGAGGCTTGCCTGGGCTACATAGTGAGCTCAGGGCCAGCCTGAACTACAAAGTGAGACCCTGTCTCAAAAAAAGAAAAAAAAGCCTTTCTGCCATGCCACACTGGTTGAGAGCCAGCCAACCTCAGACTGAAAGCTCTACACTGTGACCTGAGTTAAACCCCTTCTTCCTTTAACATGTGTGTCAGATATTTTTGTCACGGCAACAAGAAAGTAATTAAGATAAGGAACACCTGTAAGTAGACAAAGAAAAGACACAAGAGACCAAACCACTGATCCATTAGGCAAAGTGGGAAGTAGCTGTTACACTAGAAAGACTTGAGACTATTAGGATCTAAAGTGAGTAGTGAAAGGGGAAGTCAAGCGGTTGAACTTTGCTGATATGGAGCACACAGTAAAACAGGACTAGGTTAAGAGATATTTCAAGTCTCAACTAAAACCTGGAGCAATCCAGTAACTCTAACATATTGGGGTTTTTTGTTTTTGTTTTTTTTGAGACAGGGTCTCGCTTTGTAGTTCAGGCTGGCCCTGAGCTCACTATGTAGCCCAGGCAAGCCTCGAACTCAGCAATCCTCCTACCTCTGCCTTCCGAGTGCTGGAATTACAGGCGTGAGCCACCACACCCGGCAACATGTTGTATTTTTAAGACTTTTAATTTATAAAAATTTCTATAAAACAGAAAATGTTTTAATTTTAATAATAATGCTGGTATGTTTCCCTGTATTACATTCTGCTTCACGTGGAAGTATTTATCATAACACAGAACGGTACTGAAAACAATATATAACCTCCTTTCATGACCTCAGGATGCAGTATAAGGACAACATCATGATCTCAGTGGCTGGTCAGCACCACAAAGAAGAAATGCTGTACTTCTGTTCCTACCATACTCTACACATAGGGACCCTACTGGTTAGTAGGGTGTGAGAGTTTACATAGAGAATTGGCCAAGTGTAGGGGACTCCACAATAGGACTGAAATTGGATTCCCCAAGACACAATGTCATAGTTGATGACTATAAACAAAACATAAATCATACATTTAAACAAAATAAAACATAAATCCTACATTTACTCTTACAGTAAAAGGGTTCATTTGAGTTAATGCTCTGATATACAATATAAGCAAACAAAAGCAAAGGAAGAAAAGCTCAAATAACAATGAGTACAGTACACATGCAACCTATACACACCTGATATCAAAGGGAACTTTAAATTCATTGCTATAGGTCCAGTTGTCCAAGGAGATCCATTTGTAGTCAAGGTCATTAAATCTGTAGTAAGGGTCCTGTTCATACAAGGAAAAAAATATAGCAGATAGCCAGCTAAGCAAAAATTACTAAAATCAATGTAAAATAAACAGCTGACAGCTACTGAGCACCTAAAAATTAACGAACACATGACTGGAGAGTACAAAGAAGTTAGATCGTCAACACTAAAAAATATGAGAGGAATGCCGGGCTTGGTGGCTCAATGTGGCGGGCCGTGACGGCTGCTCCCCAAAGATGGCGGCTAGCTGTAAGCCAGAGACTGCTGCTTAATACGAACCAGCTGACCACAGGCCTTATGTGGTATCGCCTGTGCTCGGTGGGAGGGTCCCCATGGATCTCCCGTGCTCGGTGGGAGGGGGCCTCGAGAGGAGAATGTATATAAGCACCCGATGGGTGGTGGTAATGGTAATAATAAAGCTCAAGTTTGCACTCCGTGGTTGCGGCTCTCTCTGCAGGGTCAGCGAGGGTCGTGACAACGGGTGCCGAAACCCAGGACGCTCTCTCAGGGGAACGGAGGAGCAACGATTTGGTAAGGTCTGCAGATGCGCAGCAAGAGTAGGTTTGCCCCTTGTAGGGAGGAAGTTTGCTTTCAAGCTACCAACAAGATTTAAGGAGCCATGGGTTCCCTCCAGAGGTGAGGGGTGTTTCCCCAGCGGCCTGGATCAGCTGCTGCATGCGGAACTCATGGAACCCGGGCTGCCACAGGTGTTTCTCATCCCCACGGCCAGGTCCTGCTGCTCAGCTCCAGGTGGATTCGTTTCCTTAGTCCACATCTCTCTGGGCAGCCGATTCCACCTGGCCGGTCCCAGGTGCTGGGACTCAGCAGTGAGTGTTTAGGCCTGGCGCCTGGTCCTTGGGGGCTTTTGCTTCAGCACATATACTTCCAACCAATTTAGACAATTTTGTGCACAGCTAGGAATAAAACACTCCACAGGCATCCCTTATAACCCACAAGGCCAAGGAATCCTAGAACGCGCCCGTAACACCCTCAAGCATCAGCTAGAAAAACAAAGGGGGAGAAGAGACCCTGGGGCGAACTGAAAGGGAACACCTGGCCATTGCCCTTTTTACCCTAAATTTTTTTTCCCTCGACACTCAGGGCCTCTCGACGGCCAAACACCATGCGGGTGTGGGACCTCAAAGAGCTCATCCTCCGGTCCTTTGGAAGGACCTGGTGACGGGGCTTTGGAAAGGCCCAGACCCAGTCCTAATCTGGAAGAGAGGAGCAGTTTGTGTTTTCCCACAGGACCAGGAGTCTATTTGGGTCCCAGAACGCCTAGTGCACCTCGGCCCGAGGGCTGAGCAGACTGAAGAGAGTCGTCACCCTGTTGCTGATGACATCAGGAGCCCTCGGTCACCTCCGATGGGTGTGGGTAAGAGAGCCTCCAGTCCTCCAGGCGGTGGGGAATGATGCACCTTTCTTTCCCTCTATTTTCTCTTACTCCAGTCATGTCTAAGGAAAGCCAGGCGTCCGGGTAGACCATCCTTCTTTTTCCTTTGTTGGAACGGGTCTGTCCCATTGGAAGGAATCCTTAACTGTTCTGTTGAGAATTGTTCCCTTAGTGCCTGCGGGATTTACTTGACAAATGCAGTCCTTGTCCGCATCCCTGCTTGGCTGCCAGTCCCCGTTGAAGCACCAGAAATAGCGATGTATCCGTACATGCGCCATAAAAGAGACTTTGGGATAACCGCTGATGTTGTTGTCGCTGTCAGCACAGCTGTCGCCACTGCGGCAGCCACAGGTTTTCGCGATTGCTCAGACAGCGCTGACTGCAGCCACGGTGGACCATCTCGCCGAAAAGACTGCGATAGCTGGGCCGGAGGGTTAGCTCAGTGGTTCCAGCGCCTGCCTCGCAAGCGCAACGTCCTGAGTTCGATCCCCGGAAACCACATATAATGCTGGGCGTGGAGACTCACGCCCACCAACAATCAACACCGCATACCACAATGCCGGGCGTGGTGGCTCACGCCTGTCATCCCAGCACTCGGGAGGCAGGGACAGGAGGATTGCTGAGTTCGCGGCGGCTTGCCTGGGCTCCATAGTGAGCTCAGGGCCAGCCTGAACTACAAAGCAAGACCCTGTCTCAAAAAAAAAAAAAAAAAGACTGCGATAGCTTTAAGTACAGTGCAGGACCTTAGTATGCACTTGCAAACAGGCATTTTGAACCTCAATCAACAAACGACACTGCTACAAGAACAGATGGACATGCTGTGGGCATGTTTCCACTATTCCTGTGATGTGACTTACCCTCACGCCTGTATTACTGCCGTGCCTGTGTCTAACTTGTCTCAGGCCACTAGAGCCTTACAACAGATCAACAGGCCTTGGAATCGACAGTTCTATAACCTCACCAAACAGCTGCACGATGATATCCGCAGCGTTTATGAGACACGGGTCCCCATGGTGCCTGGGTCCTCCATTTTTGTTACCTTGGGTCAGATGTTTCAGACCTGGGCCAGGACGATCTCACTGGGCTTTTTGCTACTTTTGGGAGCCGTGGCCGTGGCATTGGCCCTGCGCTGGTACTGCTTACGCCAACGCCGGCAAACGAGCCACCTGGCCTTCGCCGTGCGAGCACTCGAGGCTGGCCAGTCCCCCATGTATGGCTCAGCATGCTGGACCGGTAGTCAGAGATGGGTACTGATACCTCTTAAGTACATCTCCTTTTGCCAAAGACGGGTAAGGCATGCTCAAGAGGGGTACAACCTAAGACAGGCATGGTCCCTATGAGTCTCTTAGAAAAACAAAAAGGAGGAGATGTGGCGGGCCGTGACAGCTGCTCCCCAAAGATGGTGGCTGGCTGTAAGCCAGAGATTGCTGCTTAATACGAACCAGCTGACCACAGGCCTTATGTGGTGTTGCCCGTGCTCGGTGGGAGGGCCCCCATGGATCTCCCGTGCTTGGTGGGAGGGGCCTTGAGAGGAGAATGTATATAAGCACCCAATGGGTGGTGGTAATGGTAATAATAAAGCTCAAGTTTGCACTCCGTGGTTGCGGCTCTCTCTGCGGGATCAGCGAGGGTCGAGACAGCTCAAGCCTATAATCCCAACACTTAGAGGCAGAGGCAGGAGGATTACTGAGTTTGAGGCTTGCCTGAGCTACATAGTGGCTCAGGGCCAGCCTGAACTACAAAGTGAAACCCTGTCACAAAAATGAAATGAATGAAATAAAATATAGGAGGAAAACTCAAACTAGACACCTGAAATGGAAGGGCTGAGACATAAATGCTACAGTTTTGTGGAGTTTTTGTGTTTTTTTTGAGACAAGGTCTCACTATGTAGTTCAGGTTGGCCTTGAAAACACTGTGTAGCCCAACCTGGCTTCAAATTTGCAGCAATCCACCTGCCTCAGGCTCCTGAGTGCTGGCATTACAGGCATGCACCGTCACACCCAACTGTATTGTTTCCGTGTCGAACATGCCTAGGGATTGAGATCAGCGGCCCTTGCTAAACCAGACTTCTCTGCCCCAGCTGTCCCGGAAGCATGGTCCTCCAACCCCCAGCTAGGACCAGAACACCCACTCGGGTGTCCCTTGCATTCCTTACACTATCTGCACACAGCCTGACTCGGTGGGCCCATAAAAGGACCCCACAGAAGAGCCCAGGCAGCACCCACAGTCCCCAGCCCTCAGAGCGGGTCAGCAAACCGCAGGCAGAAGGCCGCTCACCACCAGGGCTGGTGGCCTGGGAGCTGGGGTCACAGAGCCCATAAACAGCAGAGGTTGCTTCCCTCCTGCTGCAGGGCAGAAAGAGAAATGCCACCCAAGCCCCAGCCGGAAACCAGGGCTGCTCCTGCTGCCTTGGGTCGATGGCGCCAAGTAGTCCCCACAGCTTGGCCCACCCACGTATGCAGTTACCCTCGCCTGTCCCTTCCACCCGTTCTCCACCTGCCCCTGGGCACCCAGGTGAGAGAAGAGCGGCAAGCAGGAAAGGCCCAGCACTTCAGTTCCTCTGAGACAGTCCCCAGAGCTCAACCCCGCCACGCCCGGGGACAGGCCCAAGGCCCTCCGCAGGGAGGAGGAGGAGGACAGCGCCACTACAGGGTCACTGCGGGCGGAGCTGGATGGCCTTGCTGGGCGCCCGGGAGAGCCCGAGACCAGACCTGGGAGAAATCTCTGATCTGCGCCTGGGGAGGGAGCAGCTGATGACCCTTGGCGAGAACACACAACTGTCTCGCTGAGCTCTGCCGTTGGGTGGCCGGAACGTTCAGATCTGTGAAACGGCGTGTGCCCGGCCTGGCCACTTCCTCGGTCTCCCCTTCTCACACCCAGACTCGGCCCCTCCAGGGACTTCAGCAGTTTGGAAGAGGCACCTAAGGGTCAGCCCGACCGCGGGTCTGACTGGCCCAACCCGAATGTTACACTCCGGACCTCGTGAGGCCTCGTTATACATGTCACGACGAGGAGGGAAGTGGGGGCCCTGCGGCCGTGACCCCGCACACTCGGCTCAGGCTGGGGGGCCGTGCGGCCAGCAGAGCGCATCCTCCTTCTCCAGCTCCAGACAGCAATCTTCTGGATGTACCGTGTAGAACCCACACACAGGATCCACACTTTCCGATGCTTCCCTCTAGCTCCGAAGAACCCAAGTGAAGTGGTACAGCCTGTCTGATTGCAAACACAGGACCCTCCGGAAGCCTGCCCACAGCCCCGGGGGCCTCGCCCACCACCCAGCAGACCCGGCGAAGCTGACCTGGAGCTGGTATGTGTGGGGCC
Organism: Thryonomys swinderianus; assembly: GCA_004025085.1. NCBI lineage: Eukaryota > Metazoa > Chordata > Mammalia > Rodentia > Thryonomyidae > Thryonomys > Thryonomys swinderianus. The sequence goes on along the minus strand of PVIC010031364.1, from coordinate 6,017 downwards.
ACGTAATCCAACAGACTTCAGGGACACAGACAGGTCTCCAAACAGACCATTTCTCCTGCACACAGGAGACGCCACCAGCGGAGGCAGCGCACAAGGAAGTCCTCCCTGCTTAGCTCTGACAAGAAACGTCGCCTGCAGGACCTCACATTAACCAACCCGGTTTCTTTTTCTGTCCCCATCTCCACCGTGGTCCCTTGGGAGCTCTCCATCTACTTTAGGAGAATGGAAGGTGTTCTGATTCAGGAATAGTGAATACAAGCTAATTAGGTTGTTAATTATCTTATTGAAATCTTGTCTTTTGACATGGAGTAGGCAAAACCATGGAGACAGTAAAAGGGGGACTGGTGGCCAGGGGCTGGCAGGGAGAGAGGGGCGAGGCCATTCTGTGGGCTCTACAGTAGCCTCGTGCACTGGTACAGCACAACTTGGCTGTGCCACCAGGCGAGCCTCCATGACATCCTGAGCATGCCGCCCTGGCAGAGGGTGCTGGCAGCAGGGACACTTCATCCCTGGGCACAGGAGGTACACAGCACTCTGGGCTTTGCAGTCAATTCTGTTGTGAATCCTCCTACTTTTTAAAAAACAGCCAGTTAATGGGCCAGAGATTTAGCTCAGTGGTTCCAGCGCCTGCCTCGCAAGCACAAGGTCCTGAGTTCGATCCCTGGTAACCACATACATACAATGCTGGGCGTGGAGACTCACGCCCACCAGCAATCAATACCACTTACCACAGTGCCGGGCATGGTGGCTCATACCTGTCATCCCTGCACTCGGGAGGCAGAGACAGGAGGATTGCTGAGTTCAAGGCTTGCCTGGACTACATAGTGAGCTCAGAGCCAGCCTGAACTACAAAGCGAGACCCTGTCTCAAAAAAAAAAACAGCCAGTTAAAATCTTCTATCTTACCAAGGGGAAAACACTGTACTCAAAATAAAAAGGTGCAGAGAAACAGATCACACAATAACTCCAAACACTATCAACTAGCTTAACTGTGATCCATATTGGTGTAATCCCTTTCATCATATTACAGTTCTGCAACCTATTTAAGACAAACAGCAGCTTGGAGAAACCTCCCATGAATGAGGACACTTAAGTCATCAAGCCGACTGGTGGCACCAGCCAGTGACAGCACTGTCGGCTGGTTATGAGTCATGCCCATTTCCAGCACTTACCCACTCCTGTCTTCACCATAAACAGACAAGGAATGACAGAAAATAAAATGGAGCAAGACTCAGGTGTCCCATAGCAGGGCCATATGGATAGAGGAGCATCATGAAGACAAACCAGACGTATGCAGTCTGAGGTCTGGGACTAGTGGTCAGGGGCCAGGAGCGCCACATAATTTTCTAACTGGTGGGTTCATAAAGGACAGAATGGTGACATAAAGAGACAGTGGCAAGACATGGGGCACTATGGAGAGAAGGGCATCTTTGGCAGGAACGCCAGATCGGCTTTGCTCTGTATCAGCCGGACCCATCAGGGAGCAGCACTGTTTTAGAGGAAGAAACTCAAACCCCAAGAGCGGAAGGGAGTTTCCCAAGGTCCCACAACGAAACAGAACCGCATCCAGGAGCAAGACCAACTCAGGCCACCCAAGTCGCACGCTTCCGACCAGACTCTGACACCCCATCCGCCATGCGTCCCCTTCTACACATGCTGATCTCTCCAAAGGCAACGCTGCCAACTGTGACCCTGCTGGGTAAGCACTGTTGTCCTTCCCGTTTCTAACAGAGGCCAGAGCTCCAGTCAAGTAGCTGGTGAGGAGTAGGGCACAGACAACAGACCGGACATATACCGCCACGAGTCTCACAGACGCCACCACCCGTGACACTGTCCGCATGGCTCACACGGCCAGACCACGAGGTAAGCCTGGTGTGTTGGGGCCGTGAGGGCCGCTTAGGAATGAGATCCACCCTCCTCACGGGACATCACCGAGCACACACAAGTCTCCCTTCTGAGTGATCTCTGCGCACCCCAGCCACGTCTGCGGTGAGTTCTGAGACCACTACCCAAGTATGGACTCGCCACTCCTACCCTCTGCTTCAACCTGCCCCGACACGGAGTTAAATGGGGAGTTAGATCGTTTCATTGCATAGGCATCGTTTTCTGGGAGATTTAGACAAAAGCGAGTAAATAAATATTAAGGAAACATTTATACAAAAACAAGCAAAATTAAACAACCTATTAAAGAGTCAAAGGTAGTTGGTAGAACCTTAATATATAAAAATCAAGGCAGCCGGGTGTGGTGGCTCACGCCTGTCATCCCAGCACTCAGGAGGCAGAGACAGGAGGATTGCTGAGTTCGAGGCTTCCCGGGCTACACAGTGAGCTCAGGGCCAGCCTGAACTACAAAGCAAAACCCTGTCTCAAAAATTAAAAAAAAAAAATCGAGGCAATGATAATTCATAACTGCGGTGCTATCATGTGCAGCTCAAGCACCTCAGACATCCATGCTGGTGACGCCAGGTCCCAGGGTGGCACTTGGGAAGTAGCAGAGCATCTGAGAGCTGGGCATGGCAGGAGGCCTCAGAGCCACTGGCATGTGTTCTGCAGGTTTCCTGGAGCCCGGGGCCTTCCTCTTCCCGCTCCTGGCCTCCTGGCCGCAAGACAGCAGTGAGACAGGCCACACAGCACTGCAGCCCTCACAGGCCGCAGCTGCTGATCCCTGGCTGCAAGCTGCCGAGCGACAGGCCAAGAGGCACTGTTCTCCCTACTGGGCAATTTCACCAGGGTATGCAGCAGGGCGGAAGCTGGCCCACGGTTCCCCCCAGGGCAGGGGGCAGTGGGGCTGGGGTGCAGCAAGCCCAGATATTCACTTAATGACTGGACTTCAGACACATGTGCACACAGCCTTCCACGGACTGAGTACTGCATAATGAAAAAGAAAGAGAAAATGTTCCTCGTAAACCGAGGCCCCCTAAAGTATCCAGGGGTATTTGTGCCTTCCACTCAGAAGAAGCTGAGCTCCCCAGCCTCAGTTTCCCCTCCTCAGCTACGACTCTTCCTTCACAGGCTGCATGATGTAACTGGCAAATCAACCTGAGGGCTTTGGTCATCCTGAATGTCACTGTCTTCTAAAATTCTTCTGCTGGTACACGCTGCTTTTAGCGCAGCTCCAGAGCAGTGAGTTGCAGTTTAAGAAGATTTCTCACCTATCTGACCAGAGGGTGCTATTTGGCAGGGAAAACAAGGCAGGTCATTTGCTTACCTCACTTCCGGGTGCCAAGCATCATGTCAGGGGCTGTGAGGACACAGAGGGCATTAGGGGACCCTCCACATGGTGCAGCGCGGCTCCAGGAGACCCACACCCACAGAAGGCTCCGCCAGGCGGAGTGGGCCACACCCAGCACCCCTGCCTCTGCGATGGGGCCTCACAGCCTCAGACCCCGAGGAGCTTCAGCAAGAACCTTGTGTCCACACCACACAGGGTCAGCACAAAACCACAGAAGGGACTACCAAAGGCGCTCAGGGCTGTTCCTGCCGCACCCGGAGCGTCATGTAGTGACAGCTGTGGTTTCTGCCCCCCACTTACTGACTTGAGATGATTTCTAAGATAGAGCAGGGTAGAGGGAAAGATCAGTCTGAAACAACAGACACAGAATGCTGTCGCCTGTGTGGGGAAACAGGCAAGTGTACCCTGGATAAATGCTCCCATGTGTCCACTGAAGACACTGAGACCTGCCCAGGGCTCACTTCCGGAGGGGAGCAGCCGCACTGCATGCTGGGATGGAGGCATGTTGCTCACCACACATTCTTCCTCAAAAACGGTTAGCATTTAGAGCTCTTTTACCTATTTCTAAAGTCAGTAAAACTAACTGGGCTCTTCTTTAAAAAACCCAAGTGAAGCTGATAGCTGCTGAAAAGACGCGGAGAAAGTGATTAAGACACTGCAAGTTATAAGGTGCTACAGGCTGGACCGACGCAATCCAGTATCCAAAAGTATGAGGGCTGAGAAGAGAAGAAAAAACTGAAATGCACCAGGATTCTGGGCCTCGCGCTTTTATGAGACATAAAGCGTAATACCAGAAACCCAGGACTGGGGAGATCTCAAGGAGACAGATACAGGTGAGCTGAGCTCCACAAGGCCTGGGGACATTCTGGGAAGAGGGTGGGGTGACTTCACCCTCTTCCTGGCAACTGAGCAGGTAGGAGCCATACATGAGCAAGTGTACCACACTGGCCTACAGATCCACCCAGAAGCTTCTGGAAACAGAATAGAGAGAGAAGTAAGATTCAGAGTACTAACTCTCAGAAAGTGACTACGTTTCCTTAAGTTTTGGCAAATGGAGTGCCTTTGACAGCATGTTTTGAACAACAAAAGGAGTGATCGCACAGTTGGGCATACAGCTTAAATTTAAAATTATATAACAGTAAAAGACTCATTGGCATGAAATCAAATCCCCCACCCCCACCCCCTGACTCTTAACAACTGTCGCAGAACTGTAATCCTGCCACTTGTGGAAACAGCTATGGAGTCCTCTTCCACGAGTGTCTTCACAAGATGTGAGCAAAACCTCTGGGGAACGTTGCTGCCATGTGAGGGGAAGGCAAGCCCGTGCCCTCTTTCACCTTATTCATCCACTATTGGCAGGAGCTGGCACAGTGAGACCTCAGGTTACACCTCAAAGTCAAAATGACCATGAAAGGGAAACATGTTTAATCTATACAGGACACTGATGCAATCGAACCAGCCCAACGAAAGACACTCAGGAAACAGCACTTCCAGAACTGCTTCACACAGTGGGGACTGAGTGTGTTGAAAGCCAGGGGAAGGATTGGGAGAGGCTAATGGCCACGCGTCTCTGACTGTAATAATGTTTTAAATTTAAACACACATTCTATTTTTTTTTTTTTTTGAGACAAGGTCTCGCTTTGTAGTTCAGGCTGGTCCCGAGCTCACTATGGTGCCCAGGCAAGCCGCCGCGAACTCAGCAATCCTCTTGTCTCTGCCTCCGAGTGCTGGGATGACAGGCGTGAGCCACCATGCCCGGCATTGTGGTATGCGGTGTCGATTGCTGGTGGGCGTGAATCTCCATGCCCAGCATTATATGTGGTTTCCGGGGATCGAACTCAGGACCTTGCGCTTGCGAGGCAGGCGCCGGAACCACTGAGCTAACCCTCCGGCCCCACATTCTATTTTTTGATCAACACTGACTGGTTATGCTTTTGTCACTATTCTCCTTGGAAATTCTAAAATTAAAACAATAATCACTTTCTCTGCTATTTGTTCTTCTTGCCAGTTGGACCACATGACAAATGTACATCTGGGTTTGAACCTGATACATATGGTTAGTACAGAACAGAGCCAATATGGAGTTCACACCAGAGACTGCCCTTCTCCTCTCCATAATGCCCCACATCTTGCCACAACCCCTTTATGTCACCATTTGGTCACAGATGGGTCCACCACTAGCCCCTGACTCGCCCCGCCCTCAGACTATATATAACCGCCTGCCTGCTTTGTCCCCGGAGACTGCTTTAAGCAGTCCAGCATGTACCGCTCCCCAGTAGAGCCCCGCTACTTGACACCCGAGCCTCAAACATCCTCCTCTTCTTTGGGGTTCATGTTTGGTATAACTCCACGTACCTGTACATTAAAATGTGTGTACTTGGGGGCCGGAAGATTAGCTCGGTGGTTCTGGCCCCTGCCTCACAAGCGCAAGATCCTGAGTTCAATCCCCGGAAACCATATACAATGCTGGGCGTGGAGACTCACACCCACCAGCCATCAATACCACAGACCACAGTGCCGGGCGTGGTGGCTCACGCCTGTAATCCCAGCACTCGGGAGGCAGAGGCAGGAGGACTGCTGAGTTTGAGGCTTGCCTGGGCTACATAGTGAGCTCAGGGCCAGCCTGAACTACAAAAGCGAGACCCTGTCTCCAAAAATAATAATAATAATAATAAAATGAGGTAAGGACCTGCCCAGAACCATCAAAAAGCCCTGTCCTAGCCTCTGGGCAACAGGCTCTACTTGGTGTTCTTTGTTAACTGAAGATAATTGTTAACTGAAGATAA
>PVIC010031363.1:0-21355 GCA_004025085.1 Thryonomys swinderianus | reverse complement strand
AATCCTCTTGTCTCTGCCTCCCGAGTGCTGGGATTACAGGCGTGAGCCACCACGCCCGGCATTGTGGTATGCGGTGTTGATTGCTGGTGGGCATGAGTCTCCACGCCCAGCATTGTATGTGGTTTCCGGGGATCGAACTCAGGACCTTGCGCTTGCGAGGCAGGCGCCGGAACCACTGAGCTAACCCTCCGGCCCTGTAGGTTGGTATATTTTATAAATTTGGTAAGATATAAACATTCTGATTGTTGAGAAAAATTAAATTCTAATAGAATTTAGTTTATTATAGGAAGTTTGTTTTTCTCAATTGTGAAAAATTTTTATTTATTAATATTTTTATTATTTATTACATGGTGTTGAATTCATGACCATGTGCTTGTGAAGCAGGTGTCAGAACCACTGAGCTAAATCCCACGCCATGAAAAGATCTTTAGTGTAATAAGTGCCTTTTTAGACTAATAGAATAACAGAAAATTAAATGCATACTTTGAGGATATTCTTATGATAAGTGGTTTATGAGGGTATCTCATCTTTCCAGAAGTTGTTGCTTTATGTAACTTCAATAAGGTGTGTAAAAGTTATATTTCTTTTATGCAGATGACAACCCGTGTAGATGGCCATGCCTGGGCTCTTTCTCCAATAGATGAATTCAAATTAGATAAAATCATTACACCATTAAATAAGGATCATATTCCAATAACTGACTCACCAGTTGTAGTGCAGCAGCACATGTTACCTCCAAAGAAATTCGTTCTCCTCTCAGCACAGGTAGGTGCATATTAAAAAAGACAGAGGAAGGGAAGAGATAATGTTTTTGTCAAATACTCTGTAGTCATTTTTATGTGGTCATCTTAAGTAATTTGGAATGCTTAGTCTTACAATATTTTTAAAATGTAGATACCAAAAATGCTACAAAAAGAACTAGCCCTTTACCAGAGGGTAATGCTTTTTCTAAAATAACATTTGTTACTGGTATTCAGCAATAAAATGTATTATAAGCTAAGTCTTTTTTCTAAGAAAAACCAAATAATGTAGTTTTCATTTTCTTAATAATACTTCTTGTTGAGACACCATCTCATTGTGTAGGTTAAGCTGCCTTGTAGTTCACTGTGGAACACAGTGTATGTGCTGCCGAAGCGAGCACTTCACTGTGGAACACAGGCTGGCTTTGAACTCCTGCATGTGCCATCACGCCTGGCCCTAATATTTCTTTTTTTTTTTTTTTTTTTTTTTTTTGAGACAGGGTCTTGCTTTGTAGTTCAGGCTGGCCCTGAGCTCACTATGTAGCCCAAGCAAGCCTCAAACTCAGCAATTCTCCTGCCTCTGCCTCCTGAGTGCTGGGATTACAGGCGTGAGCCACCACGCCCAACAATATTTCAACTTTTAATAGAGATGTATTAACAGAATTCGAGGGGAAATATACAGTAAAACCACCTGTCCAAGTCCCTTCCCTCTAGATACGCATAGTACTAGTATTTGTATCCGTCCATAGATGTCACAAATATACAGACAATGCAAGGCCATTTCTAAACACATGATAGTATATTATATACACTGTTTTGTACCTTGGTTTTTTTTTTTGTTGTTTGTTTTTGTTTTTTTTTTTTGCGGTACTGGGGATTGAACTTGGGCCCTTGTGTGTTCAAGGCTGGTGCAGTACCGCTTGAGCTAAATCTCCAGCTCCTGTACCTTGTTTTTTAAAGTTCAAAATATGTTTGGAAGCCCTTTCCTTATTGATACATACCTTTCTCATTTTGCTTACATTTGAAAGGTACGGTGGACCCTTGATTTATGAACTCATAGATTAACTTATAGACTAGTTAATAGAAAATGCCTTTTGGGACTTATAGCAAAGTACTCCCAAGAGTTTATAAATTAATTCATCCTTGGATTCTTTCAGATTTTCTTTTAATACTACTGTAGTTTTACTTTGTCCTTTAAATTTTTTACCTGTTTGGAATTTCTCCTGGTATAAGATGTGAGTTTGCATCCAGCTTCATTTGTGTCTAAACAGATATACATAGTGCTGACATTACTAATGAATAATTACCTTTAATTCTCTCATGTGAATGAAGCATCAGAGGGTCAGTATACTATTCCATTTTCTGTATAAATATATAATAGATCTAGGGTAGGTTGGAGCTGAAAAGTAAATAAGCTTATTTTGTATTTCTGATATTATTTTTTATTTCATTAAATAAAATAGTAGTTTCAGTTGCTATCAGCCAAAATTAGTAAGTAAATCTGCTCTTCATGTTGTTTAATCTTTTTTTAATTTCTCAGGGGAGTCTTATGTTTCATAAACTTAGACCTGTAGACCAACTAAGGCATCTACTTGTGAGTAACGTGGGTGGAGATGGAGAAGAGATTGAAAGATTTTTTAAATTACATCAGGTAATTTTTTTTAATTATGGTATTGTAAAACTATGAAACGTGAGTTAAAATTTTACCTAATTTATCAAGAAAATATTATAATAAACAGATTATCTCACTAGTCTGCCTTTCTTTACCTGAGTCTTTATGTACACTGACTTTTGAAAGCAGTATTAATTATGAGATTTCTTTAAGAACTTTATTCTGATATTAGTAAGTTCTTACTAAAATGTACTGAGTCTTCTGATCAATATGGATGTGTGTACATTCAAACATATATCTATACTTAATGACCTGACAGAAGCTTGAGGTTGAGGATATGGGAGCATTAGTATTGTAGAGCCATAACTTGACTGTGAGATTAATACTGTGAATGTGCTGCTTGAAATGAATATCAGATGAAAGCTAAGTATACAGACCCAATGGGCATGTTAGCACATGTCTATAATTCCAGCACCTCAAAGGCTGGGACGGAGTATTACTGTGAGTCCAAGGCCAGCCTTTGCTACAGAGTGAGTTCAAGGCCAGCCTGGACTGTATATAACAAGACTATCTCAAAGAAACAGTTACCTCCCCCAAAAAAAGTTATGCAGACCTCACATTGAAACTACCTGTTAAAAATCTCAATGCCACCACTGTGGTGAGTTGAATCCTCTGGGCTTCAGTGTTGTAAGCATTACATTATAATTGTATGTCATAAGGATTAATATATGCCCAACTGCTAAAATGCCTGGCATTTCGCAAGTAGCAGTAAATGTTAACCCCCTTATTGATATTTTTCCATAGGGTCAAAAGACCATGAGAGAACTGAATTAGAATCTTTTTGTTGTTGTTTAACAGTATCAGAGATGAAACTTGGAACCCTGGGTTTTGCCAGGCAGGCACTGTAACCACTGAGCTATATCCCCGTCCCCTAAATTAGAATCTTAATAAGAGAAATGATCCTTTAATACTAGTGTTTGTGTGAAACTTTAAAATCAGTAGTCCACTTGACTTTTTAATACCAGATTTTTTTTTTGAGACAGGGTCTCACTTTGTAGTTCAGGCTGGCCCTGAGCTCACTAGGTAGCCCAGGCATACCTCAAACTCACAGCAGTCCTCCTGCCTCTGCCTCCAGAGTGCTGGGATTACAGGCGTGAGCCACCATGCCCAGCATTGTGGCATGTGGTACTGATTGCTAGTGGGCATGAATTGCCATGCCCGGTATTATTGTGATTATCCGGAATGAACCAGGCACTTTGCGCTTGCTAGGCAGGTGCCAGAACCACTGAGCTAAATCTCCAGCCCAAGAACCATTTTTTTTTTAACAGGAAGACCAGGCCTGTGCAGCTTGCCTCATTCTTGCCTGCTCCACTGCCGCCTGTGATCGAGAAGTGTCTGCTTGGGCTACTCGGGCTTTCTTCAGGTAAATGTCAGGTCTTTTTGTACTGGCCATCTTTATAAATGAGTCCTTTGCCAGTGTGATACTTAAGGGTCGTGCCAAAGAGTTCACTCTCTACAAAGACAAATTACTAAATTTCATTTCCTAAAAAGATTAGAAGGATTATAGTGGTGATTGAACACCTACATTGGCATCATGTACGTAATATTATTTTTCTGTTTTTCTACTTTCTGAAATAGTACCAATTTACTATATGTGTACAATTGGTACTGAGGGATTTTGAATCACATTAAGGAAAGTTGATCTCTTGTCAGAGATTTTTTTAAAATTAAAATGTTTATTTTTATCTCTGTGGTCCTGGGGATCAAATCCCCTTCGTGCAAGCCTGATAAATGCTTTACTGATGAACTAAGCCCTAGCTCTGAAGGAGAAATTTTTTCATTTTTGAAAATATTTAACTGGGTGTGATGGTCCATGCAAATCTAATCCCAGCATTTTATGAGGTTGAGACAGAAGGATCACAAGTTTGAGCCTACCTTGGGCAATTTAGGGATTTAGTGAGATAGTTTCAAAAGGGGGAAGGGGAGGGCTGGAGATTTAGCTCAGTGGTTCTAGTGCCTGCCTTGCAAGCACAAGGCCCTAAGTTCGATCCCAGTAACCACATACAATGCTGGGTGTTGCTGGGTGTGGTGACTCACGCCCATCAACCATCAATACCACATAGCACAGTGCCGGGCGTGGTGGCTCTTGCCTGTAATCCCAGCACTCAGGAGGCAGAGACAGGAGGATTGCTGAGTTCCAGGCTTGCCTGGGCTACATAGTGAGCTCAGGGCCAGCCTGAACTACAAAGGAGACCCTGTCTAAAAAGAACAAAAAAGCGAGGGGAGGGGAGCTTTGGGATGTAACTTAATGGTAATGCCCTAGGTTCAGTCCCCGGTGCTATTGAAACAAACACAATGTCTAATCTTGCTATAATCTGATACGGAAATTACAATGCTGTTTTCTCACTATGTGAATTCTATGCACCTTCTTTAGAAGTTAATAGAGTGCTTTGGAAGTCGTCCTAATAGCAATGTCAAGTCAGCATTTACTCTAAGTATTGTATATCCCAGGTACATGTTTCACTGTCAACACCGTACATTAAATTATAAAATAGAAAACATGTACTTGGAAGCTCAGTGGGCCTAGGAACAATCCTAGCTTTTAAAATAAATAATTTTACTGTACTCAGCTTCTTTTTTTTGAGACAGGATCTCGCTTTGTAGTTCAGGCTGGCCCTGAGCTCACTAAATAGCCCAGACAGGCCTCGAACTCAGCAATCCTCTTGCGTCTGCCTCCCAAGTGCTAGAATGACAGGCATGAGCCATCATGCCCAGCATTGTGGTATGTGGTAGTGATTCCTGGTGGGCATGATTTTATATCGTTACCAGGGATTGAACTAGGGGCCTTGTGTGTGCTAGGCGGGCAACAGAACCACTGAGCTAAATCTCTGGCCCACTCAACTTCTGTTTTCATACAAATAGGTATGGTGGTGAAGCCCAGATGAGATTTCCAGCTACTCTTCCTACTCCAAGTAATGTTGGTCCCATTTTGGGGTCTCCTGTTTGCCCTGGTGAGTATGAAGCATTGGAAAATGTTTGAATTTTAGAACTTTTATGACATTTTAATCAGTAAATCTTTGTATTATGTTTCATAAATCCTGTTTATTGGTGGTAAAATTTAATTTGTAACTTTTAAATGTGCTTTCATATTAACATTAAGTCTTTATACTACATAATAAAATTGATGTAACCAATAGTATTTACAGGAAGCATTTGGGGTTTGTTAAAAGGAAAAGTGATCCATGATCCAATAAGTTTCAACGTCAGTGTTTTCTAGTGTGGTGATTATTAGAAAATTACTGAGAAAAAGGATGAATTCCTAATTCATGAATGTATAATGGTTGGTTCCACTCCTTAGTTGTGCTTACAAACAGGCTCTGCTTAATTTTGATCAGATTCAAAGGATGGCAAGTTTATTTTACAAATTATATGTTCTTCTTTTCTTTTATAGTTTCACCTGTTCCTACTGGTAGTCCCTATCCAAATCCATCCTTTTTGGGAACACCATCTCAAGGTACCCCTTTTCTTTGTTTTGGATTGATACTACTATTCTTTTTAAAAAATAACCTCTTTTGCCGGGCGTGGTAGCTCACGCCTGTAATCCCAGCACTTGGGAGGCAGAGGCAGGAGGATTGCTAAGTTCGAGGCTTGCCTGGGCTACAAAGTGAGACCCCCTCTCAAAAATAAAAAATAAAAAAATAAAAACAAAAAATAACCTCTTTTGTGTTTACTGCGAAAAAAGATGAGCCTTACCTTTTCTCCTGGGAGAAAATTTCATTTAATAAAAGTGATATCCAGGGAGTTATTGGCATTGTGCCATGAATGCCTTTATTTGAGTGCACCTCTAATACTTTGCCGAGGGATATCAGCATTTAACTGAGCCCTGATACTGTTTCTTTAATATTAGGAGTAGTGATTACAAAAAATTTTTGGTTTTTGTTGTGTTTTTTTCTTTCCTTTTTGTATTGCCGATACCCGAAAATCTACCTAGAAGAATCCATCAGTCTAAGCCTCTCTCTTTTTCAAGCAAAACTAAATGACCTATCCATTTATTCTATTATTTTTGCTAATATTTCTACCCTGGTGTCCATGTGCAACAAATTTGGATTATTGAGAATTCTGAAGTTTTAGAGTAATATCTCTAAGAGATTTATTGTTATGTGTTTAAGGTATTCAGCCTCCTGCCATGTCAACTCCAGTGTGTGCTATGGGAAACCCAACAACTCAGGCCACAAGTATGAGTGGTATGACTGGACCAGAGATTGTGTACTCTGGAAAACACAATGGTATTTGTATTTACTTTTCTCGAATCATGGGGTAAGTATATTATAGCTATTGCTTACCTTTTACCATTTGGAGAAATGAAACGTTTTTAATTTATAGTTCTTTTTTCCATTGTTAAGATTTTCTTCCATTCAGCCTTTGTATTATCCATATATTTCATTGCTGTTTTAAGCTTGTATATGTGTGTAGCATTGGAATATCTTTTAATAGCCTACTAATAATGTAGAATTACAAATTAATAATATAGCATTACAAATCATGCCATATCTTACTGACATGTGTCTAGACATACTATGCGAAGATCTGGTCTTGTTTATTTCTCCCATTCCTGTGCAGTTCAGCTAAGCAGTTAGAGCTCTGTTTATCTTTGCTCAATTCTTGCATGTTTAGAAGCATCCTCATCTGCTGATTTACAATGGCTGCCCCTGAGATAGTTGGGCTGTTATCCACATGGTGACATCCTTTAGCTTGCCAGCTAATGATTGTTTACTTTCTGGTGGCATGTTTCCTTGAAAAGGAATACAAACTTGAAAAACCTCTCAATATCTAGACTTAGAACTGCCTCTCATTCACTTTTGCACTTGATTTGTTTGATGTTAGGGAAATCTCAAGGCCCACTTAGATTAACAAGGTGAGAAATAGACTTCTCCTGTTTATAAGACAGTTATCAAAGTCATACTGTCAAGGGAATAAGCACAGGGAATGATAAAATGACAGTGATCTTGCAGTTGCTACACCATCTAATTAGCTGTCATGTCTAGTGTACATTTACCTTAGATGTGCCATGTATACTTTCATATTATTTACTTTAAAATGTGACTGAGGCCAGGCATGGTGGCTCACGCCTGTCAACCCAGCACTCGGGAGGCAGAGGCAGGAGGATTGCTGAGTTCGAGGCTTGCCTGGGCTACATAGTGAGCTGAGGGCCAGCCTGAACTACAAAGCGAGACCCTGTCTCACAAAATAAAAAATAATAATGATTAAAAAAAATGTGACTGAATATAGAACTACTTAATAAATATGTTTTCCTTATTTTTCTTCTGCAGTATTTCATTATCTGAAATATGTTATATTTGGTTTGAAAATATTGCTATTTCTCATTTTTCTAGGTAATTTAATATATGTTTAATGAAACCAATCCTATCTTTTGAAAACTGAACACAGCTGTAGCGTTCCTACAGAAAGGAACTTATTGTTTATTGTAATTATTTTTCATCATTTATAGGAAAATGATTAACATATTTTTTGTTCCAGAAACATTTGGGATGCCAGCTTAGTTGTGGAAAAAGTATTCAAGAGTGGTAATAGAGAGATCACTGCAGTAAGTGTATATAATTTTATCCTTTTGTTTGGTGACATTAATGGATGATTAAATTGTTTCATATTTCTTGATATTTTAAGCATGATGCAATGATTATTTTATGTAGGTATCTGTGTTCTTGTCTGAGGCCTGTGATTAAGTCTTACAAAGTGGGAAGAGTTCAGCTTGTTGTGAAGGATCAATAAGTCAGTGCCATCTCTTAATATCGTTCAGAATTTATTATTTAATACTTTGACTCATTTACACAGTATTTCTCGGGACTCAGCATTTCCATGTGTTGACACACTTCTCAGATTACTTTAAGAAAATATCTTTGGGCCGGAGGGTTGGCTCAGTGGTTCTGGTGCCTGCCTCACAAGCGCAAGGTCCTGAGTTCAATCCCCAGTAACCACATAAAATGCTGGGCGTGGAGACTCAGGCCCACTAGCAATCATTGCCACATACCACAGTGCTGGGCATGGTGGCTCAGGCCTGTGATCCCAGCACTCAGGAGGCAGAGGCAGGAGGATTGCTGAGTTCCAGGCTTGCCTGGGCTACATAGTGAGCTCAGAGCCAGCCTGAACTACAAAGCAAGATCCTGTCTCAAAAACAAACAAAGAAAAAGAAATAGAAGTGCTTACTTTGGTGGTAAGATGACCAATAGCTACAAAAAGACATTAGGAAACTTTCTTGGATGCTAGAAATATTCTGTACTCTGGTCTAGGTGATGACCAAGAGAATACAGAAAATAAGTTGTTTACATAATATTTTTATATGTATTATATTATTATGTTAATCTTAGTGGAGCAGATGGGGACAGATTAGTAATCCTTCATTGACCTGTGTCCAGGTCAACAAGATTTGAATTGGTATAAGAAGAACTGTGCTATTTACAAAGGTAGGGCAATTCAGAGCTAAAATTGTATACATTCATTACAACTACATAGACTATGCATTATTTTATACATAAGCTTTTTCAGTGTTTTTTAAACTTGAAAATTCTTCATTTCTTACAGATTGAAAGTAGTGTTCCCTCTCACCTTCTGGAGTCAATACTACTTGAACTGAGAGGTTTGCAGGAATTTCTTGATAGAAATTCTCATTTTGTAGGAGGACCATTAGGAAATCCAACGTAAGAATCAAAAATCAAACTTTCTTCTTTTCATCATATTTTTGGTGGTCGAGATATAATTCACATACCATAAAAGTCATCCTTTTTAAGTGTATGTTGAGTAGCTTTTATCAGATTTGCAGGATAATGTAACTGTCACCACTGTCTGATTCCTACAGCATTTTCAGTATGCCTGGAAACTCTGCTCTTTAGCAGTGATACCTCTTTGCCTTCTCCAGTCCCTGACAACCACTGATCTATTTTCTGTCACAGTGAATCAGCCAATTCTAGACATGAGTAGAAATAGGCAAAATAAACTTGTATCTGGCTTCTTTCCCCTGCAGTAATTTTAAGGAAGCACCCATTTCTATTTCAGTAGGTACTTTTAAATACAGTGATAAAAACCTCTTTTGAATTGTACAAAGATGAAATTATATAATTTTTCTTACCTTAGTAGAATGAGATTAATGGACACCTTCAACATTAATTTCATTTAGTATGGGAGTATTTTGAACAATTTTTTGAGATGGTTTACTTACTAGGGAATTCATGCAGTTTAAATGTTCAGTTCAATGACTATTCATAAATGCATAGAATTTAGGAGATGTTGTATCTTAGTCATTTTCATTTCCGTTCTCCTTCTCTAGACTACTTTCTACCCCGTTTCCAAGATTCCCTTCCCATCTCCACAAAGTTTATCTCATTTTCTATTATCTCCCTTTCATTTTACTCTTTAAATTATTTATGGTTTAGGTTTTTCTTTTTTTGGTATCAAAATAATTCATTATATTTATTTTATTATTACATGTTTTCAGTACATAATGATTGAATTCATCTTGGGGAATTGGTTCCATAATGGTTGTAGTAGTTTACATTCCCACTAAACAGTGTATAATAGAAGGATTTTTCTCCTGTAATCACAATATTTGTTATTTGAGTTTTTGATGGTTACCATTCTTTCTGAAGTAAGATGGAATCTCAGTGTTGTTTTGATTTGCATTTTTCTGATACCCAAATATGCTGAACATTTTTTCATATGTGTTTGACCATTTTACTTCTTTTGAGAAGTATCTGTATTCATTTCAAATGTCTGTTTATTCATTAGATCGTTCATGTTTTGGATGTCTTAACATTTGCAGGGAGTGTCATAGTTTTTTTCTGTATTCTAGATGTCAGTCCTCTGTTGGAGGAGTATCTGGCGTAATTTTTTTCCCATTCTATACATTGTTCACTTGGTTGTTTTCTGGCTCTGCTGAAGCTTTTTAATTTGTTGTAAACCCATTTGTTGATCTTTCCCTGGATCCAGCTTCTTTCTTTCCTAACTGTATACCTTGTATCTCTTTCTCTTGCCTGATGTTCTGGATAAAATTTTGAGTACTATGTTGAACAAGATTGGCCACGGTGGATACCCTTGCCTTTTCTTAATTTTAGAGGGAAAGCTTTCAGAGAAGGGAATGCCCAAATGGAATGATACTGGGAGTGGGTTTGTCATAAATGTCATTGGAGGTGAGATCCTTTTTACCTGTATTGACCAGGGTTTTAGTGATCATGAAAAGTATTAGATACATAGAAGGCTTTTTCTCCATCTATTGAGATGTGGATATACTTTTAGAAATTGAATTACCTACTTCAGTTAAATTGCATGGTATTTGAGTTATCTCTCAGTGAAGCTGTTACACATGCATACACAATCCTATAATTTCTGTTTCAGGACTACAGCCAGAGTTCAGCAGAGACTGATAGGATTCATGCGTCCTGAAAATACTCAGCAAATGCAACAAGATCTCCAGAGGAAGTTGCATGGTAAATTATTGCTCCTGATCAGTTATATGTACACAATTGGAATACAGGGTTTTACTACTTGAAAGGGGAGTAAACAATGGGCTGATTTTTTTTTTTTTTTTTTGAGATAGGGTCTTGCTTTGTAGTTCAGACTGGCCCTGAACTAAGTATGTAGCCCAAGCAAACCTCAAACTCAGCAATCCTCCTGCCTCTGCCTCTGCCTCTGCCTCCCGAGTGCTAGGGTTACAAGCATGACCCACCATGCCTGGCATTATGTGTAGCAGGGATCTAACTTGGAACCTTGCACTTGAAAGGCAAACGCCAGAACCATTGAGCTAAATCCCTGGCCCTTGGCTGCTTTTAATAAAATCTAGTTTGTCTGATAAATATTTTGATTAAAATACAACCAGTGTGTTTTGAATGATGTTAAAATCATTTATCTCCATAGATATTTGCACTTGCAGAGGTTTTTACCTTATAATACCAGAAAATATATACACATTTTACTTTGTTTACCCTTTAACTGTGTTTTTGTTTTGTTTTTGAGACAGGATCTTGCTTTGTAGTTCAGGCTGGCTCTGAGCTCACTATGTAGCCCAGGCAAGCCTCGAACTCAGCAATCCTCCTGTCTCTGCCTCCTGAGTGCTGGGATGACAGGTGTGAGCCGCCATGCCCGGCCCTTTAACTGTGTTTTGTTATGTAGCTATCACCAACATCCATCTCCAGAAAGTTTTTCATGTTTCAGAGTGAAACTCTGTGTATACACAATTGCTTCCCATTTTTCCCTTGTATTCATCCTTGGCAGCTGTCGTCACACTTTCTGTTATCACAGGCTTATTTCACTTAGCTTGCTATCATTTCTTTTTTATTTTTATGGTCTGGGGGTCAACCCAGGAGCTCTCTACTGAACTCCAACTCCATCTCCTTTTGCATTCGTTTTCACACCTGGTGTTGCGAAGTTGCTCAGGCAGCCTAGAACTTGCAGTCTTCTACAGCCTCCTGAGCTGGGATTACAGGATGGTGCCACCATTCCTTCCTCAGCACACTATCTTAAAGGCTCTTCCAGAATGTTAAATGTACTAGAAGGTCCTGGCTGGAGGGTTAGCTCAGTGGTTCCGGCTCCTGCCTCGCAAGCGCAAGGTCCTGAGTTCAATCCCCAGTAACCACATATAATGCTGGGTGTGGAGACTCACGCCCACCAACAATCAATACCACATACCACATACCACAGTGCCGGGCATGGTGGCTCACGCCTGTAATCCCAGCACTCAGGAGGCAGAGACAGAAGGATTGCTGAGTTCAAAGCTTGGCTAGGCTACATAGTGAGCTCAGTGCCAGCCTGAACTACAAAGCGAGACCCTGTCTCAAAAAAAAAAAGAAGTTCCTTCTTTTTTAAACCTGAATGATACTCTATGGTATTGTATGTCACACTTTCTTTGTTTGTCATCAGTGGGCACTGGGTTACTTCCACCTTTTGGCTATTGTGAATAATGCTACTCTGAACATGGGTATACAGATAAGAATTTGAGTTCCTGCTTTTGCTTTTTTAGGGATGCATACCCAAAAATCAAACTGCTCTATAGTGTGGTAATTCTTCTTTATATTTTTATTTTTACACAGTCTTGCTGCATTGCCCAGGCTGGTGTTAAAAGTTGTAAATCCAGCCAGTATTTCCACCCGAGACTCCCAAGTACCATGTGTTGCTATATCCAGCTTACTTTTAATTATTTTAAGGGACTGCCTGCTCCTTCCCATAGCAGCTGTACCATTTTGCATTTTCACTAGCTAACAGGTTCTAGTTTCTTAAGTTCTTCTCAAGTATATAATTACCATTTTCATAGACAGAAAATATCTCAATGTAATTTTGGTTTGCATTTCCCCAGTGCTTTTTGTAATACAACTTTTTTTTTTTTTTTTTTTTTTTTGAGACAGGATTTCGCTTTGTAGTTCAGGCTGGGCCTGAGCTCTCTATGTAGCCCAGGCAAGCCTTGAACTCAGCAATCCTCCTGTCTCTGCCTCCTGAGTGCTGGGATTACAGGTGTGAGCCACCACACCTGGCACTGTGGTGTGTGGTATTGATTGCTGGTGGGCGTGAGTCACCATGCCCAGGATTGTGGTATGTGGCTATCAGGGATCAAACTGGGGATATTGCGCTTTAAAGGGAGGCTTGGAACCACTGAGCTAAATCCCCAGGCCTGTAATACAAGCTTTTCATAAAGCTATGAATCAAATATGTTTTGACTGTTTTTCACCTATTATAAATTCTAACAAAGAAAAGATGAGAATTCCTCATATTCATCAGTTCCATGTATGAATTAGAATAATAAATTTCACTTAAATTTACCCTACTATTTAATTTTTTCTCAGTTCTCTTGCTTTCTGTTATGAGAATGAGTTTTTCTGGCTGATGGAACTTTCTTTTTTTTCTTTTTGAGACAGGGTCTCACTTTGTAGTTCAGGCTGGCCCTGAGCTTACTATGTAGCCCAGGCAAACCTTGAACTCAGCAATCCTCCTGCCTCTGCCTCCCTAGTGCTGGATTACAAGCGTGAGCCACCACGCCCCACTCTGTGGAATGTGGTGCTGATTGCGGGTTGATTGCTGGTGGGTGTAAGTCACCACCCCCAGCATTATTGTATGTGGTTACTGGGATCGAACTCAGGACCTTGCGCTTGCGAGGCAGGGGCCAGAACCTCTGAGCTAAATCTCTGGCCCCCTGATAGAACTTTCTTAACTAAGATCTAGCCATTTCTTTTGTCCTAAGCTTCTTTCTTTCCTTTGTACTATACCTAGTATCCTATTCACTATTTTGTAAGTTCTTCTTTTCAGAACTTCTTTAGGAAGGCCTTAAGCTTATTACCAGACATTGGTAAGGGTTAATACAAATGAGATCATCGTGATCCTCCTGCACCTGCCCCTGCCTCCTAACTTGGGTATTATAGGCATGGACATCATACCTGGGTTCTATATACACTTAAAACTAGAAATTTTATCTCTAGGAAGACATTTTAGCTCACTTTTTATCCAGCTCTTTAAACTATACAATAACATACATTTTCCATTAAGACTTAAATGCTTTGATTTGTGGGGTTTTTTAAATGCAGGTTTTTCATATGCTAAACAAGCATTCTGGCTGATTGAAATGATTTCATGTTCTTCTAGTGTGTACTAATGCAGAGTGTCAGAACTTCAGTCTTGTGCAGATCTAACTGTGTTTTCCAGGAGAGCATGTTTAAAGATGATTACTGTGTTTTTGCAGGGGTATAACACTGTAAACTATCTAAATGACCTTTGTGTGGAATATGGGGCAAATTATGGTATTCTGATCAGAAAATTCAGTACTAAAAATAAAAGTAGTTGATTTATATTTATCGGTATGGATAGCCTATGAACATATAACTGTGGGGAAAGCAATGGTGTCATTCTTAAAAGCTGTGAAATTATTTTAGATTTTATGTGTACATGCACAGATGTACATGAATGCAGCATGAGAATGAAAGCCTGAATACAGCAGCTAATAATTATGGTTCCCTGTGATGGCACAGAGAGGACAGCAACAAGCATTTCAACCTTAACTACAGTTTTTACTTGAAATAAAGAAAACTGTTCATTCTATGTTGTTTTATCAAACTTCATTAGTTGTGTTTTGTCTTTAGAGGCTCAATTGAGTGAAAAGGTTTCACTCCAGGCAATTCAGGTCTTGGTTCGAAAATCATACCAGGCTCTGGCATTATGGAAACTACTTTGTGAGCATCAGTTCACTGCCATTGTAGGGGAACTTCAGAAGGTAAAATTTGTGTTTCTTCTGTAAGATCATAGTGTTAGCACTATTTGTTTTCTTTTGTATGATTTTTAATCTTACACTTAAATTTAAAAAGCCTGTCTGTAATAATAAAATTTATGCTTTGGAAAGATTGCACAAAAATGTGAAAGTTAAGGAAACAACTTTGTCAAAGCCACACATTTTTTAGTGTGGGAATTTTATATCTGGTGTGTGAAAGAAGTCTTATTCCACCAAACATAATATATTTTATAAGAAATAGGATGTAACCTTTGTTTGGCTTACATATCTCTTTAGGAATCTGATAAAAGCTTTCTCTCCACACCTAGTGAAATATATACAGATATATTCACATAAGTTTTTTCTGTATAATTTTGAGGAGTCCAACCTAAATTAAACTCATTCTTTATGATTGCAGAAGTGAGTGGTTTGTATTTCTTTTCCTGCACTCATTTGAGTCTTTTTAAACATAATAGTAATTAACATTCATGTATAAGGTAGGATCTTTGGGGAAGAATGTATTTGTACCTTTTATTGCAAATAGTTTTAAACATACACACACATATATATGTGTATGTATATGAAGCAATGCAAATACAAGAAAACATACAATATTTGCAAATAGTATAGCACATACTTATTTCCACATATATCTAATGTTCAGTTTTGATTGCATCTTTCTTATTTGTAAAATGAGAGGTTTTAACTAGAGCTATTATCATTAGTTGCTTTCCAACTCTTAATGATTGTATGCAAGGTACAAAAATTGTTGCTATAGGGCAGGAGGAAGGGGGCCCTTTGCAAGCACAAGGGCCCAAGTTCAATCCCCAGTACTACAAAAAGAAGAAAATGTATTAAGATGTGTTGTACATGTACCAACCCCACATAAGGGATGGAATCATTATGTATAGTTTTACAAACATGAACTGATGGATTGATTATTCTACTGACTTTTTTTAAAAAATTGAAAAAAATTTAAAAATTGTTTCTATACATTAATAATATTTTTTAATTTTTATTTTTGTTGCTTGAGATTGAACTTAGAGTTTCATGTATGGTAGGGTAAGCATTCTTACCACTGAACTATATACCCCCTAGTCCTTTTTTTTTTTTGGTGGTACCAGACCTTGAATTCAAGACTTTGTGCTTGCCAGGAAGATGTGGCACCGCTGAGCCACAAGCCTGCCCTCCACCCCAGTCTTATTTTAGGAGACTCTTATTGTTTAGGTTACTGTAAGTTACTGAAAATTTCATTCTATGTGGAAATTTTCTGCTATAATTCTTTTTTTTTTTGAGATGGAGTCTCGCTTTGTAGTTCAGGCTGGCCCTGAGCTCACTGTGTAGCCCAGGCAAGCCTCAAACTCCCGAGTGCTTGGATTATAGGTCTGAGCCACCACGCCCAGCACTATGGTATGTGGTATTGATTGCTGGTGGGCATGAGTCACTATGCCCAGCATTGTATGTGGTTACTGGAATCAAATTCAGAACCTTGTCCTTGCAAGACAGGCGCCAGGTGGCCGGAACCACTGAGCTAAATCTCTGGCCCATTCTTCTATAATTTTGATAGAAACTATTTTCTCTTATTCTCTCAGGAGTTTCAAGAGCAATTAAAGATCACCACCTTTAAAGATCTCGTAATCAGGGACAAAGAACTCACGGGAGCATTAATTACTTCTCTTATCAACTGTTACATCAGAGATAATGCTGCTGTTGATGGCATTAGTTTGCATTTACAAGACACCTGCCCACTTCTGTATAGTACTGATGATGCAGTTTGTTCTAAGGTAGGTAAGATGTTTTGTTACCTAATGCATTGTTCTTTATAAAATGTTTCATGGTATGCTAAAAGTCACACAGGAATAGGAATCAGGAGCTGTAATGTTTTGTGTAGTATATAACCTCAGGGTGATTTTTAAACTGAAATATATGAAATTTAGCCGGGCTTGGTCGTTCACGCTTGTAATCCCAGCACTTGGGAGGCAGAGGCAGGAGGATTGCTGTGAATTCAAGGCTAGCCTGGGCTACATAGTGAGTTCAGGGCCAGCCTGAACTTTAAAGTGAAACCCGACACCCCAAAAAAAGGAACTATATGAAATTTTAAAACCCAAGTACACTCTTTAAGTTTCTCATATAAAAAAAATCTTTGGTAGAATTTTTATGCCACCTTAATGAAAGAACATTTAGAAATTAAGAAAATTAAGGAATTAATCTCAGAATTTAAGGGAAATCTACAATGAATTAGGGTTAATGGACTGATTTTTATTGATCCTTTCCTACAGGTGGACAAGTAAATCAGTGTTGCACTAACTGCCTACTTACCAATAATGTATTGGTCAGACAATTATGAGACGGTCTGTCTATCTTGCTTAACATATTTGTAAGAAGAATTAAGAATAGGTAGGATTTTTTTGTAGTTTTTTTAAAATCTGAGACAGGGTCTCGCTCTATAGTTGAGGCTGAAACTGAGCTCACTATGTAGCCCAGGCCAGCCTCAAACTTACAGCCATCCTCCTACCTCTGCTTCCCAAGTGCTGGGATTACAGGTGTGAGCCACCACTCCTAGCACTGTGGTATGTGGTTACTGGGGATCAAACTCAGGACCTTGCACTTGCCAAGCAAACGCCAGAACTACCAAGCTAAGTCCCTGGCCCTGTTCTTTTTTGTTCTTTTTTTGTTTTTTTTTTTTTTTTGCTTTTTGGAGATAGGGTCTCACTTTGTAGTTCAGGCTGGCCCTGAGCTCACTATGGTGCCCAGGCAAGCCGCCGCGAACTCAGCAATCCTCCTGTCTCTGCCTCCTGAGTGCTGGGATTACAGGCGTGAGCCACCACATCCCGCATTGTGGTATGCGGTGTTGATTGTTGGTGGGAGTGTCTCCACTCCCAGCATTATATGTGGTTACCGGGGATTGAACTCAGGACCTTGCACTTGCGAGGCAGGCGCCGGAACCACTGAGCTAACCCTCCGCCCGATTTGTTCTTTTTAACAATAATAACCCACATATAAATTTAGACATACATTAAAATTTATGTTGACAGTATCATCTGTTTATTTACTTTTGTAGTTTTTAAGCTCTTGTTATCTCATTCTAGGCAAATGAGCTTCTCCAGCATTCTCGACAAGTTCAAAGCAAGACTGAAAAAGAAAGAATGTTAAGGGATTCATTGAGAGAATATCAAAAAATCAGCAATCAAGTGGACCTTGCAAGTGTTTGTGCCCAGTATAGACAAGGTAAAAAACATGTTTCATGTTTTTTACTCAGTTCACAGGATAAATGACAGTGTGTGAATCAAGCAAGGCAATGATGAAGAACCTGGTTCTTCCCAAATCTTCCCCCAGATCAGTGGCCTAAGTGATATCCTGAAATATGTAATTTATTCTTTCTCCTGGCTGTCTGGGGATTAAATCCAGGGCCTTGTGCTTGGGAGGCAAGTCTCATATCACTAAGCTGCACCCCTATTTGTCCTTTGTGTTTCCCATTAGTACGTTTTTATGAGGGTGTAGTGGAACTCTCTCTTACTGCTGCTGAGAAAAAAGATCCTCAGGGTCTCGGACTTCATTTCTATAAACATGGAGAACCAGAAGAGGACATAGTTGGACTTCAGGCTTTCCAAGACAGGTGAATTCTAGTAGCTTCCCAAATTGTCATTTTTACAGATACAGATTTTCTTTGTGTATGGTTTTGATTGATCTTATCTGGGAAATAACTATTTTGAGTACACCACCTCTAAAGTTTGATAATGATTTTTATTTTAAAATGACTTACTGTTATAGCAAGGTCTGCCTGCATCAGGGATTCCTTTTTGGCCAAGGAAACAGTGCCAATGATTTTTTTGTTGTTCTTTCCCCCTTCAGTACTGGGGATCGAATTTAGGACCTTGTGCTTGTGAGGCAGGTATGGCACCACTGGCTTACTGTTTTTCAATGCTTAATAATATATTTTGTCACAAATCCTAGTTATATGGTTGAATGAATTTTTACACAGGATAGCCATGTAAACATGAAAATAGCATTCATGAAAAGACAAATGTCTTCCATATATGAATTACTTCTGTCATAACTGATACTGGGGGAAAACAAGCTACCCTACATTTTTTGAATATTATGGCAATACCTAAAGTGTTTTGTCCCCAGAACTCAAATGGATTGTTGGTCTTAATGTTGACTGTTGTGGAAGCTGGTTTTACCTTTTCCCAGGGTGATTACTCTGTCTAGGATTGGGTCAAATATTTAGTCTTTGCCTCTGGTATCCTGTGCTGTGCTCACGTGGCTCACTCCTGTCTTGCGGGTCTGCTCTCATAGGAAAGAAGGTTGCAAGAATTTTCATTTTAAGCCTTGAGATAAAATTTCATTCTGAAAAAAAGAATTTTTTTGAGGCAGGATCTTGCTAGTTGAGGCTGGGCTCAAACGCATGATGTAGCATAGACTAGTCTCAAACTCATAACAATCCTCCTGTCTCTTCTGTCTCAGCCTCTTCCCAAATGCTGGACTTACAGGTGTACGTCACCATACCCAGGTGAAAACAATTCTTTTTTTTTTTTTTTTAAGTTTTTTGGACAGGGTATTGCCTTACAGTTCTGGTTGACCCTGAGTTTACTATGTAGCCCAGGCAAGCCTGGAACTTAGCAGTCCTGCTGCCTCTGCCTCCCAAATGCTGGAATTACAGGCATGAGCCACCACACCTGGCACTGTGGTATGTGGTACTGATTGCTGGTGGGTGTGAACTACCATGCCCGGTATTGTTGTATGTGGTTACCAGGGATCAAACCAGGGACCTTGTGCTTGCTAGGCAGGCTCCAGAACCACTGAGCTAAATCTCTGGCACTGTGAAAACAATTCTTAAAGGCTTTTAAATGGTTTCTAAAGCCCATCTGTGGGTTTCTTTTTTTCTTTTTCCTATAAATTAAACCCATGCCCTTGTGCATGCCAGTCAAACACTTTGTCACTCAACTACACTCCCAGAACATTTTTTTATTTTGAAACAGGGTTTCAAAATAAAATTTTGAATTGCCCAGGCTGGCCTCAGACCTAGCAGTTCTCCTTTCTCAGCCTGCCAAGTAGCCTGCAATATAGGCATGTGCCATTTGCCAGGCTTGTATTATTTTTAATATTAAAGATACACATGTATTTAAAATTATGTTGAAGTTCTGTGCCTGTATTTTGGGGATAGATTTAAATAATGGACATCAGTTCCTTTCTGGTTAAATAATGTAACTTCCCCCTTTCCATTCTTTTTGTCAGACTACAAGCTTATAAATGCATTACAGACACACTTCAAGAACTGGTAAATCAAAGTAAGGCTGCTCCACAGTCTCCTAGTGTACCCAAAAAGCCTGGTCCTCCAGTGTTGTCATCTGATCCAAATATGCTGAGTAATGAGGAAGCAGGACATCATGTAAGAAACCATACCATATTTTCATTTTGGGAGGATACTGTTTTAGAAGTTCTGCGCTATAGTGCATAATCATTTTGGGAAAGATAGTATCCCTTATAAATTATCATTTAATGATTCTTTAATTCTTTCTTGGGGTTTGAGCAAGATATTTAGGTGTCCAGCAACCACACCTTTATGTTAATTTTGCTGTTTTCTTTATTTCAGTTTGAACAAATGATTAAATTAGCACAGCGATCCCAAGATGAGCTGTTTAGTATTGCCCTTTATAATTGGTTAATACAAGCTGACCTTGCAGATAAACTGCTTCAGGTAAAAACTATTGTTTAGTAAAATTGTTAATATTCATTTAAGTTTAAATTAGCATAGTTCAATGAGTTGAGTTTATATATAGTTATAGGAAATTCACTTTAATTATCATTAGGAACTAATATAAAGTAAGTATAGTACCTTTTTGTAAGAAGCCAACTAGATAATTGCTTTAATATTCTAGAAGCTGATTGGAGTAATTTCTGTTGTGGAGGAGAAGTTACTGGGTTATGAATTAAGAAATCTGAGCTTTGTCTTAATTCTATCAGTCATTCTGTAATTTCAAACATATTTTGATAATCTTAAGTTTTACGTTTCTCAGTCTATAAAATGAGTACATGGCATTTAATTTCAAGAGTGGCCTTTTGCTCAGAGTTTAGGAATCAGTTATCAAACTTTATTATATGTTTTATAATTTGATGGTATACTATTTTTAATCTAATAGAGTTAGGAAAATCTGATAAAACAAAAGTTACAGTGAGAAGAATTTCTCTTTTGGTATTTTGGATAATTTATAATTTTGCTTTGTTTTCATAAAACAAGATAAATTAATAGTTGCTTTAAAAATGTTTTTTCTATTTAAATAGTAACTAAGTGGTCAGAAAATGTTTTTGAGTAATTATGCACTTTCTAGATTGCCTCTCCTTTTCTGGAGCCATATCTAGTCCGAATGGCCAAAGTGGATCAAAACAAAGTTCATTATATGGATTTACTATGGAGGTATTATGAAAAGAACAGAAGTTTTAGTAGTGCTGCTCGTATCCTGTCCAAATTGGCCGACATGCATAGGTATGGGATAATATTTTTATTGTAACGAGTGATTGTACAATGATTTACATGCAGATTTTACAGATTAAATAAAATATACTCAGTTATATGTAAGTAGAATTTTGAGGTTTTGAGTTTATATAAAGTTTGGTGTTTTTTCTTTCTTTTTATTATATGAGAAGCACTAAAATTCATTAAATCTTTATTCAAATTAAAATACTCTAAACCATGTCTAAACTCTCCTAGTAACAACAGTTGATTATCATTCTTTTTTTTTTTTT
>PVIC010031362.1:0-21366 GCA_004025085.1 Thryonomys swinderianus | reverse complement strand
CTTCCTTTCCCGGCAGAAAGGAGCACAATTAGAAGGCTGAAAACAGCAGGCCCTTTGTACCAGCATGTTATGTTTTGCTTATTCTATTACGCATTGGCTGAGAGATAAGAATAAACAGGACAACACCCTGTCTAACCCCAGGAGGAGAGGGTGGAAGGAAAAGCTGCTTGTGATCATTCTTGGGCAAGTATGTGCACACTGTTTATTTGCAAATTGAGGTACTTAAGAAAATTGTGCACGTAACAGTCAGGAACTAGTATAATCATTCAGAAGTCTTTCTATTACACAATCCAGTCCTTAACAAACAAGCTGTATGTAATAGGGAGCTCCACCATGAAATGCATCAAAGGTATTTTAAGTAATTGGTAATTACTTCTCTAAGCTCTTTTCCTCAGTCTCTAAAAGAACTTAAAGTGAGGCTGAGCAAAAGCATCAACACAGTGTCCCTCCTTGTGACCTACTGTGTCCAGCAAAGCTTGTGAGGGGCCAACTAGGTGATCTGAGACGCCTTTCTTCTCTAGACAGGGCTAGCTGACAGGTGCTCTGGTAGTTCGGACAGCAGAGAATCCCGCCCAAGGACGACAGCAGGTAAGCCAGTGAGGTTCTGACGAGCCAGTCATGAGACGCTGTGGCGCCCACAGTCCCAAGAGAACCGGAACAAAAGTCGGCCACCCTGCTGCCGGCCTTCCCACAACCGCAGGCTGCCTGACACGAGCAGCCCAGTGGGGCCGTTCTCAGCGTCTCTCTCTGCTCCTCCTCACGTGGGGGTGCGGGTGGCTCAGCTGCCCCAAGACCACCCTGATGATGCATGCCACCTGTTCTACTCTGTCATTTCTTTGGTTTTATTTTCTTCATGGCGCAGATCTCAATGATTTGTTTTGGCCCCTACGGTTTCTCTCCCCCCGACGAGAATCCCCACTCCATGAGACAGAGACCTCTTAGCCTCGTTCGCACCTGTGGGCTCAGCATCTTTCTGCTCACCTGGCAGGAAGTACGTGCTTGACAGACATGTGAGACTGAATACACGAATACTGTATATGAGCCAATAGTGAACAAATGAGCAAAAGCACCACACAGAAAGGTGGAAAGGATGTCAAAGCCGAACTTAGTCATCTCTCAGGAACTGTCCCTCTGTCATTTCTCCCCCAGTTTCCCCAGTGGGGCCCCCTGTGAAGTGACACGTGAACGGGCCAACTAGAAAGCAGAGCTTGCTGGATTTCTGATCCTGTGTGTTAAAAAGAAAACCACCGTCCTGAAATAATGCACAGAGGACTCTCAAAATTCAAACATGGAAGGAGAGGAGCACGTTTGGGTGTCAGCTAGGTAGTTCCGCCAACCTAATTATGCCTCCTGACGTGTAATTGTGAGCTGCTGAAAGACAAATGGTGAAGCCAACCATTTATTATCAACACATATAGAGGGAAGGCTGAGGTGTTAATTTTTAAGCAACTGTCATAAATCTGGTTCCATGATATTATTCGAGGAACATTACTGCTGTGGTAACAAAAGAGCGTCAGCGGGACGATGAGCTCCTTTCGGGTGTGAACATTTCTCAACAGGAGAAATCAGCCTTGCTGTTCAATCTGTAGCTGAGACAGAGGATGGAAGCAAGCATGATGAAAATGACAGAGTATTAATTATACCAACTGGAGGGGAGCTCTCTCTACATCAAATTCTCAGCTAAAATGTCTTGACATAGGCTTCATAGTGTTTGATCAAGTGTTTCAAGCAATGTTTGCTGTATACTTCCTGATATGGCAGATTCGGTCTTTATGAAGGCAAAAATAAAATGAAATAATAACAGAAAGCCTGCACACCCTAAATAGGGAAAGCATGGGAACGGAATGGCCAGTGAAGTATCTGAAAGGTAAATTAGTGGCTTTTCTCAGAATCAGAAGAAACTGAAAACACCTCCCTGGAAAGTGTGATTCAGAAAAGGGTTGGGCTGGGCCAAAAGATGGGGCCAGGAAGTCAGACCTCTTGTTACATAAAAAAAAATAATAAAAATCATGAAGCAGAGTACTGATACTCTGCCTACTAATATGTCTGAAAAGGATTCCAAATTCTAAAACATTGTGTATGATTTACCTTCATATAAATTAATTATTCATTAGCATAAATTGAAATTATATAAATGCGCCCCTCCCCATTTCACTGAAATATCAAATTAGGCTCCAACACAGAATCAATCAGAGGCATTTTAAGCTTACTCATACAAATTCTGATATGTAATATTTTAAATGAGTTTTGGACATTCTTTAAAAATTACAGGTACTAAAAGTTTTTTTAAACTGAACACAAAAAGATGTACTTGTTTTAATTCACATAGAAATGTTGACTGTAATTTTCCAAAGAAGAATACTAAAATGGTATTCATTATAGTTAAGACCTAATCACAACAGAGTCTGGTGGTACAGAATTAAAAGATCCTGCACATGTGTTTATAAAACACAGACCTGGGAAAAACCCAGTTAATTTACCAAGCAATCCTGTGACCTCTCAGCATATTATGGCAAGTTTCAGTGGGGAAGTCTTTTTGGATACGTCCTCCTAGTCTTGGGACTCTCTCTGTTCCCGTTTAGAGTGTACAGACTTGACCTACTGCCATTTTTATTCCAGTTGCTTCACAGAACCTCAACCAACACTTTGACCATAAATAAAGCAGTGGGGTCTCAGTAGCCAGCTGAGTCACAAACCCCACTCAGCTGCATGTGACTCAAGGTGTCAGGATCCCAAGCGAGTAAAGCCAAGCAACTGGAATCAATTTAAGTCAGAGTTTGGAAAATCAAACCCTACTCCACTTCCCTACCCCAACTGGCAGTGGGAGATACCACAATCCCTCTCCCACAGCTCAAATACAGGGACAGTAACGAAGCTCAAGAAAACATCTAGA
The DNA here is from genome assembly GCA_004025085.1 of Thryonomys swinderianus. NCBI lineage: Eukaryota > Metazoa > Chordata > Mammalia > Rodentia > Thryonomyidae > Thryonomys > Thryonomys swinderianus. The sequence continues at coordinate 18,473 of PVIC010031362.1, read as the reverse complement.
CCAGAGCAGACTTTATTTCCACAGTCTAAAAGGGAAAAGAAAAAATTGACAACCAACCACAAATTTTTAAATGTACGGTTCTCCTGTTTTTAAGCATAAAGGCAGTCTTGTTGCTGCAAAATTATCACCATCCCATTTTTTGACATTTGTGCCCAGTACTATTTGGCCCTTGGGTACTTGGGCTTATTTAAAAATACAGAGTTAAGCATGTTTAAATCACTTTAAATATCTCAAAAAGCAGCAAACAGCCAGCCTACCTGCTTGGGCATGCAAACTTGAAAAGAGAAGCTTTATAGAATGGCCTGCAGGTCAACAAATTCTGGTCTTGGCAGAGTAAAGTCAGGAAAGAGCTATAGAAAATAAGGTTCAGTGTATAAAAAATACTCCTTTGGTTCCCTCAGGCCAGAACTTAGAACTATTGGCAAACATACTGTGCAAAACTACAACGCTCATAAAGTGCTAAAAACTCCCCAATATGGTCACTTAAAACTGTACACAAATATGAAACATTTAATGAACAACCCTTGCTTCACCAATAATTCTGCTTAAATTAAGTCCAGGAGACTCTTCAAAGGGACCAGAGAAGCCCCCTTGCTAAGAAAAATTCTATAGATAGACATGCGAGACAATTATATGATGCATGTAACCAAACATATATAATTATCCTAGTTTCTACATTCCCATTATCTTTATAAATATAGGATAAAATCAGTCTAAATGACTTTCTCAGACCTCCTCAAGGATTAAGCTGAGCCAGACAGCCTTTAAAAAATACATGTATGTAGTAAAGATCAAAAGCAAATGTTCTGGTCAGTTCTTTTCTATTCATGGGTTTTACTAAGAATGTGTGCAGTTTTCAGGGAAAACACCACAAATGACAGCTGTTCAAAAGCATGGAAATTAATTGGCAGCAGGAATTTCCTTGACTAATAGGAAAAAACTTAATGTCACATGTTTGGATGAGCTTATTTTTCCCATCCTTAGTCAAGCATATTCAGTGTTAATGATTAAGTCAAGCAAACAGAAATATAACCAAGGAAAATCATGACTACATTATCTTTTCTCAGGACAACATAGCTACCCATTACCAAATGAACGATGCATTAAAGAGGGGATTTTAGCTCTACACAATAAATAGAATAAAGACTCCACTTGGAAATCTTGATTTTTCTGTAGGAAATAATCCACAACATGATAAAAATATTATTGTATTTTTAAAAATAGTAGCAAGACAAGTAACTCCTTTCACTCCTAACCCACAGTAAGCCATCTGCTTTGAGCTGTTTTTCCTGCAGTGAGGATGGATTTATATTGATCCATCCAGTCTCTCTGGCACAGGGGCTCTCCGGGCATTGCCTTGTGACCAGTGGTGAGAATGGATGAGACAGCTGGTCAGGATTAGGCAGGCAGCCCATGGCCCTGGGACCAGGTCGTGTTACCGTGCTCAAAGCCTGATGCTATGACCTTGGATTCATTAGCGGTATGCTCTCATCACCCAAGCTAACAGCTACTGATCAGCCATGACCCAACATACATCACTCTGGGGGCACAGTGTGTTCTCAACCTCAGCAACAATGAGAGCTTTTCATTTTCCAGTGAGTCTGAATCGAGCCCATCAAACTCACAGGCACACACACGATGGATTCTGCTTGAAATCTGTCCTTCAAACTCAGGAAGATATGCGAGAGTGGGCAACATGGCCCTTCCAGCTTAAGCAAGTGCCAGCTCTGCGGCGTAGCTCAAGAAAAACAAGAAACTGCCAAAGTATGTGCTCCAAGTGCCACCACAGAAAAACATACCTGGCCATTCCCAGACTCGAGAAGTTGGCAGGGACGATGAGTACGTCCAGGCGGGAGAACGGGTGTGTCCCTAAGACGGAATGTGCGGCTGATAGGCAAAGAGGGAGTAGCTGAAGAAGGATCTCCCGGCAGACTCCCCTGAGGCAGCCCGGGGCAAAGACTCGATGAGGAATGACCTTCTGGGTGGTGGCCGCAGCATCCTGGAAGCGGCAGGGATACTCCATGTGACTGCACCCACCAGCATACCTGGGAACAGCATGAAAAAAAACAGACACACTGGTCAACTGGGTTTACTCTTCTTGTGGAAGAGGGAAGGAACTCTTGTAGATGTGCAACTTTTAGTAGACAATGGTTCGGAGAGGCTCATAAACAAAAGCAGTTCCTTTGAATTTCAGTTTAACTGTTTCTGGACAGCAGTGAACATTCACAGGCCAGAATACTTACTAATGTGTTTGAATCAACAGAGTAACTTCAATCAAATCTATGTAAAGGCAGTGAAATCTTGTTTTAGAATTGACTAGATGGGGGGGCAAGACAGTGAAACTACTTTTCACCCTAATAAAGACAATTTCCAGCCAGGTGTAGTAGCTCACACCTGTAATCCCAGCACTTGGGAGGCAGAAGCAGGAGGCTTGCCTAGGCTACATAGTGAGCTCAGGCCCAGCCTGAACTACAAGGTGAGACTGTCTCAAAAAAAACAAAAACAAAAAACAAACAAACAACAATAACAACAAAAACAATTTCTATGCTCAGAACTGTGCTTTCAAACATCATCATAGGAAAAATCTTCCCATCAGGGTTGGTTTTGTAACTCAAAAAGGGAGTGATGAGGCAGTCAAATTAAACATCCTATTCTGGAATTTTCTAGAATGAAAGACTCTGGCAGAACAACGAACCAAATACCAGGCAAGGTATAGTTTTTCCAAAACACACAAACCATTTTACTGAAAAGTAATCTAGATGTTCTTTACCAAGCCCGTCAAAAGTTGAAAAACACAGAATGCCATCTAACATCTAAAAGAACTTTTTTCTTTTTTGCGGTACCAGGGATTGAACTTGGGCCCTTGTGCTTCCAAAGTAGGTGTGGTACCTAAAAGAACTTTTTAAAAAATAAATTTTACTTTATTGTATCCCATTCCTCCTGCAAGTCCCCTCTCCTCTAAGTACAAAAAGGTTTGTTTCCATTTTTTTCTTTATATTTTCACTTTCTTCTTGTCCCTTCCTTTCTTTCTCCTTTCTCTCTTATTCCCCTTCCCGTTTAAACACTTTTTTCCCATTTCCCAACATCCATTATACATTTCATTCCTTATTTCCACTTTTAGTTTCTCACACAGAGAAATAAGTTGGTATTTAAATATGGGTAGTGAATTTATTTTTCTTAAAAGTATGATCTCAAGGTCCATCCATTTAGCTATAAATGTCTGAAGCTCATCTCTCTCCATGATAAAGCAGACTCCATTGTAGAAAAAAAAAAATCACATCTTCTTTATCCACTCATGGGTTGATGGGCATTTGGGCTGTTTCCAAGATTTAGCTCTTACAAACTGTGTTGCTATAAACATGGGTGTGCATATATCACTGCAGTATGATACTTTTAATTAAAAGAAGTACTTTTGATACGGTGTTTTCTCTAATCACTTCCAATACAAACTTAACTGAGTTGACCTTTTAAGAAAACTGCACCATCTGACCACTGCCAGTTATTCAGACAAAGGCGGAGCTGAGAAAGAATTCCCAGAACCTGACTCACAGGCCTCAAGAGAACTTATCTACCGCAAAAAAAAAAAAAAAAAAAAAACTGATATCAAAGGGAGCTCTGTTTTTCCACCTGCTATCACATTCCTAGCAAGGTATGATATCTCATGCCTATAATCCCAACACTTAGGAAGCAGAAGCAGGAGGATCATGGGGAGTTTGAGGCCAGCCTGGGCCACATAGTGAGTTGAAGGCCAGGCTGAACTACTTAGCCTGTCTCAAAAAATAAAAAAGAAATAAAAGTTTTGAGAGTATGTTAAATAACAGTGGCACTGAAAGTGCATATAAATCTACGTGCTATATACCATGTGACACTGCAAAGAGGCATTCCATCTAGAAACACGAGCTCAAGCCTGTTTGCATGAGGGAAGATTATTTCTTACACCCAAGAATACCAAAGGTTAGAGAGTAGATGAAGACAGCCGAATCACACTCCCAAAAATCCCACTTGTTCAAAGGAAAAGGCTTTTTGTCAGGGAAGGGAAGGGGAGAGGAGGATGGGGGGGAGGGGAGGGAAGGAAAGTTTTCTCTCTGGACATCAAAGGCACTAGACTCCGTCATGAAGATGATTCCAGTCGTATGAATTAGCACCATTTTTTTATGGAAAAGCTTAGGAGAAAATCCAGGATTTTTAAGGCAGGCAAGCTATAGTCAAGTATGACTCATAAGTCTCCCAAAAGAAAAGTAAATGTCTGGGCCGGAGATTTAGCTCAGTGGTTCTGGCACCTGCCTCGCAAGTGCAAGGTCCTGAGTTTGATCCCCAGAAACCACATACAATGCTGGGCATGGAGACTCACGCCCACCAGCAATCAATACCACATACCACAGTGCTGGGCGTGGTGGCTCACGCCTGTCATCCCAGCACTCGGAAGGCAGAGACAGGAGGATTGCTGAGTTCCAGGCTTGCCTGGGCTCCGTAGTGAGCTCAGGCCCAGCCTGAACTACAAAGCACGATTTTGTCTCAAAAAAAAAGAAAAGAAAAGAAATGTAAATGTCAGTATCATGAGGAAAACAATTTGTGAGTTCCTACAGGGGGACCAGAAAACCCAGGCTTCGGTGATTGTTCTCAGATCTGTGGGGAGCTGAGACAAGTCCTCTTCACAGGCATGGATTCACCACAGTGGCTGGCAGAGGAGGGAAGGAATTGAATGGAAGGAACATGAGAGAATTTCCTGGGGTGATGAAAGTTCTCTCCCTGGTTTGGGGTATATTGGGCCAGAAACCCACCTAGCCAAATACTCAAGATCTGCACATTAAACTGGACATTAATTAAACTTTGATTAAAAATGTAGAAGGAACCTAAAATGGTTTCTAAGGTTTCTTCTTGCACTGTGATTCTTCAGCCCCTCTTCATATAACAGCCCTGTCTCTGCAGAGGTACAAAGTCATCGATAGAGTTCCACAGATCCAACGTCAACTCAACAATGTTTTCTCTTCCGGTCAAGGCAACTTTTTCATAGTCTTCACAGCTCTAAAGAAGACCTCTTGTCCTGCAAAGTCCTCTCTTTTCTAGAAAGAAGAACTTCAAAGCCTTTTCTTCTGCCTTCGTAGTGTCCGTTTTCCCAGCCTTTAATCATTTTTGCTGACTTCCTCTGGATTTTATCCAAGTTTCCATACTCTTCATAAGCTGTGGGACCTCAACAAAGCCTTTGAGAGGTTAAATATAATACCAGATTCCCTTGTGGCTGAAACCAAATGAAATTAATAAACTTTCGACAGTTTATCTGAGCCCCTTATAGCTAACGGAGTCAGTGAAAGGCTCGCCCAGAGTGGGCTGGCGCATGTGTGAAACAAACTAGCCCAGGGAATATTCTTTCTGTAATTCACGTAAACAGTGCTCAAAAATTCAGTGGCTGATCCTGAGGCCAAGTTTCTGGAACCCAGATGAACACTTCAGGCAAGTGAAAGCCTGTGGGATACAAGGCCGCTGTAAGAGTGAGATTCACGTGAAGTGAACGGGTGGTATCAGGAAGGTCTGAAGGCAGAAGAAGCCTGGGGAGGGCAGCGGGGAGCAGATGTGAATATAAGCAGAAATGCCCCTGTGATTGGCACGTCAGGCTCCTCTGCAGCCAAATCTAACACAGGGTCAGAGATTTTGCGGGTCAAAACACAGAGCCACCTCCTGAAGACTACACAGCACATGTGAAGCATAAAACCAGGGCAAGATTAAGCAAATGTAAGCTATTATGTTACCAGGACATTTCTGATGGACAAGCACATTGATGAGTGAAGGGAAACCATAGGCACCATCTGCGGACCTGGAAGGCAGAGTGGGAGAGCCCGTGCTATAGGCTTTATAGTCCATAAAAACTCAGTGCCCTAGAGAGGCCCACTAGGCCTCTCCCTCAGCTCCGCTGATGGGCTGGGCCACGGAGGGCACTACAGGGTGTGCTACACTCCGCTGGCCAGGCTGCTCAGGGAGGCGTGGAGGCCGGCAGCAGTCTAGCTGGGTCGATGTCTGCGTGGGGACATCTGTCTATTTTGAAAAGAGAGTATTCAAGGGCTGGAGATTTAGCTCAGTGGTTCCAGCGCCTGCCCTGCAAGCACAAGGTCCTGAGTTCAATCCGCAGTAACCACATACAACAATACCGGGCGTGGTGACTCACACCCACCAGCAATCAGTACCACACACCACAGTGCCAGGTGTGGTGGCTCACACCTGTAATCCCAGCACTCAGGAGGCAGAGACAGGAGGATTGCTGAATTTGAGGCTTGCCTGGGCTACACAGTGAGCTCAGAACCAGCCTGAACTATAAAGTGAGACCCTGTCTCAAAAAAAAAAAAAAAAAAACAGTATTCAAAAGTCCACTTGAGCATCTATTCAATCCAGCTTTTGTCAATAATGCAATCTTTATATCCATGTTTTTCTGTCCATTGCTCCAGTTCTGAACATAGGAGGACAAGAGGAGACCAGCAGTTACACCTTCTCTGAAATCCCAGTAGGCATTTTCGGCATCGCCTCTCCCCAGAACCCCACCCGATCCGGCCATGTCCTTTTCCTTTTGGAATAATGGATGCAGGACAAGTGAGGGCCCTCAGCTGTTTCTGGGCAGGAAAGGAAAGCACACGGGAAACAGCTCTGCCCATTCCTTCATCTCTATCTCCTGGGAACAGGGCCAGAAAGCCAAAGTAACACTGCTTTCTCCTAAGGCTCACAGTTTTCAGGCTCACTTCCTTCACAGCCGGAGGACACTGAGTCTTTAGGTGAAGAACGGAGCGCTCTGCGGCCACAGAGAACTTGAGAAGCAGTGAACAGAGTCTTCATTCCGCAGAAGAGGAAACTGTACTTTGCCCAAAGGGAGAGAGCAGGATATCAGCTGGGTAGCACTTCGGGCTCAGAGGCTATTTCTTGTTTTAAGACAACAACACTCCACTCAGGATCAGCAGCTCTATCAAGGCCATGAACTCTCCAGGTGGGAGGCTGGCTTGGAATCCAGGTGGATGCTATGTACAGCTTTTAGAAATTTGCAGGTACTAGTCTCCCTAGATCAGACGTGGGTATGAATCCAAGCATTATTACTTAGTAGACGGAAGAATATGACCAAGTTACTGCTCGGCCTTGGTGTCCTTCTCTGTAAGTGGGAACATTAAAGCCAATTCTTCTTACAGGCTTATCCTCAGGATAAAATAAAACAAAACTTAGCTCAAGACTTTTCCTGACTTCAGACAACTGACAGCTTCTGTACCACTTCTGTATCACCAGAACATGGATGCTGAACCTACGGCACATGTGTACACAGCAGCCAGCTGTTTGTGGTCATTGAAAGCTCTCGAAGGTTCGCCATCCCTGAGGTAGAACGTGTCGCAGTAACAAGCAATGGCAGCACTGAGGGGCCTGAGGACAAGAAAGTATTTCTCACTTGTACTCATCAATTAGTGATCCGACTATAGACAACATGGGGCACCTGTCCACCTGTCTCAGGGCAGGCTGCTCACACCTGCAAATGAAACCTCCTCTGGGATCCCAGTGCAGGCAGAGAACAGTAACTAAATGTCCCCACAGGAAAGCAGCATATGTCACTTGTGTACACAAGTCTCTTCTTCCCTTAAGAAGACAGAAAAATCTGATAAACAAGAATATTCAATATAGCTCAGGAAAGACATTTCAAAATAGGCATTCCGTATGGAGCAAGAAGAGGAAATAAACTCTCCCCTGCCAAAAAAGCAAAACGTGGGAAGAAACACGTGCCTGTTAGAAAAAAAAATAACGCGCCGTTAGTTCCTAAAGATATCTACAGTCACTGGTAAGATTAAAGCAGCACAGCCAAACAATCCCAACTCGAAAAGAACTCGCACTAAGAGTGGGTCCTAGTTGGTTTTCAAGAACAAACAGGCCGTCAGCACCGTCTCTCTGAACTTTCTGCACCAGAAAGAGCTGGCTTCATGGATTTGGTAAAAAGGAACAGATTTCACTGGGCTGGGCGGAGAAGTCTTCAGAAAGAAGCACGATGAACAGCCGCTCCCTTGCTCTCTTTCAGCTCTCAAAGTTCCTCCCTCCAGGGGAGGCTGCAAGTGCATATCCAATGGCTTCTATATTAATTTTTTAAAACCTCAGATGCATTTTCTCTGATCCATTCGAAAAAAAGAAAGAACTCGGCAGGGTTCCCTGAGTCCCAGGCCTGTGGCAGTGCCTGTGTCCTCCGGGGCCCCTGAGGGAGGCCTCCCTCCCAGGCCCTGCTAACTGCGCTCACCAGAACCAACACTGGAGTGGCCTACAAAGCCCTCTGGAGATGAGCACCTTCTTTTTATTAAGTTTCTTTTCGAGCAGGTAAGTGCTAAAAACCAAAGTTCAAAGATGTAGGAGGAAGGAGAGCAGTCAAGCTGAGAATTCTTTTACACAAGCACATAAAATATTTCACCTGACTTCACGGAGGGTTTCATATAGACCTATTTTCTCCTCTCTTTCTACATAAACAACAAGCCCACACTTCTGCCTCTCCACTTTCTTCCTGGTCGGCCTCTTCGGGCTCGGATGAATCCTGTTTGGGTTTGGTTTCTCAGCAGAGATGACTCATCCTCCCAGAGCTTGGAAGACATGCCTCACACCGCTGCTCCCCCAAGCGCCTGTCCTGCAGCGAGTCCCCAAACACATACCTGCAGTCAGTCTCGGAGAGCGGGAAGGGTCTCTCTGTCACCAGACCTTCTGACGGCCACTTCTCAGGCGTGACTTCTGTCCAGCATCCCACCGCGATTGTGAAGGTGGAGGCTGGCATTGGCATGGTCACATAGTAATGCCAGCTTGAACGCCCTACAAAAGCAGAGAACCAGAATGAGGCCTGTGCAAGGCTCCAGACCTTACTCTGTTTCCTCTCCTGGGGCCCTCGAAGAGCTCACGAGGTGAATCGGTAAGAGGCCATTCTTACAGGTGGACCACGTCAAGTGAAGGAGGATAATTCAGGCAATGCGCAGGAGGGATGATAAGGTTTCAAGGTAACCGGACAGGTGTAGGGTCTTCCAGTGACCGGTCTGAAGAGTCCAAGGGAAGCTAAGCGTAAAGGGAAGTAGTAGAGGGTTGTGCACAGCTGCAAATAAGGAAGGACCACATAGAGACAACATCTTATTCATCCTTATGACTTGCATATTATTTGGTATAAAAACGGAAGCACAACTGATATTTGCTGCACAAGTAAACGTTGTAACTGAACTACTTGGCCGCAAGTCAATTCGAGTCCATCTGAAATGGATAGGGCAGGAAACTGAAACTAGGGAAAGGAAATGGTTACGCTTTAGTCCCAACTCTGGAATTAACTAGCTGTGGAGCTTCAGGTCTTATCCTTCATTTTTTTTTTAATAACATACATTTTTTTAAAGCGTATGTTTATAGTACATGAAATTTACACCTGTTTGGTGGGTCTGATACATGTAACTAGCCTATCCTGATCATTTGCAAGCGCCCTTTCTCCCACCCTCCCCTTTCCCTTCATTCAATATGCTCTCCCAAAAAGCTTGCTTTTATTTTTACTCTGATTTTTTACAATTGGGAATCCTTTCAACCTGTTTGGCCGGTCCCCTGCTCCTGACTCCTGCACAGATGAAAGACAGAAGTGCAGAGGTCACCAGGGTCAAGGGCTCCCAACTAGATTGTGACAAACAGGGTTGGGATGATTCCAGGGGTTTCCCACCCAGAGTGAAGGGATAACTCCCCCTCCTTAGACCAAACCTCAAAGGAACAAAGAATGGATAACTGAGGATATTCTATCTCCTTATTTCTAAGATGAGAAAACCAGGTTAATATTTCTGAAATCTCAATGTATCACATAACCTTATTGAACAGCATTTTTGAGGATCTGCTACAAATGGGCAGTGTGTCTTTATGACTTTATATTATAAAACACATTTCTCCATTCCGAATGTACAATGATAGGGAAGTTGATTACAGTAGCATTTCTTTCAGCCTGCTTACAGGAACTATTATTGTCCTTCCTGCTTTAAAATTTAGAGGATTAAACATCTGGAGAGTGGCCCATGATTGTTCAATTTGATGAGTGAGTAGATGTCAAATTCTTGTTCACACTGGCCAGCAATACTAACATGGCATTTTCAAAGTGTTTCTTTACCATTAAGAGTCAATAGGAAAAGCTGAATTTTTATCTCTATATTCTCTCTTTTTTTTTTTTTTTTTGAGACAGGTTCTCACTTTGTAGTTCAGGCTGGCCCTGAGCTCACTATGTAGCCCAGGCAAGCCTCCAACTCAGCAATCCTCCTGTCTCTGCCTCCCGAGTGCTGGGGTGACAGGCATGAGCCACCATGCCCGGCTATCTCTATATTCTTGGCTCCTTTATCAGCTAATTCCAAGTGCACGAAAGGTCATTATTTATTATACTCCAGCTCAACTTAGATTCAAGGAAATACAATATGGAATTCCTCTAATGAAAAATAAAAATTAAAAATAAAAAACAAAGATTTATGAAAAATAAGTATAATTTCTGGTGAAATTCAAGTTTGAAAGGAGAACATGGCTGAAGGAGATACGTGTAGGGATTGAGCTCAAACTTATGATCCTGCTTCAGCCTCCCCAGATGCTGAGATTACAGAATAGAACACCATGCCTGGCAAGTGTGGCCACTTAAGAGCCCTCTGTTTGTAGCTGACTGAGAAGTTGAAAGCATCTCCTTTTTAAAGAGCTAAGTCCAGAGATGTGGAGAAAAGCCAGTGAGGTATGTTGCTTCCATTGGGCTCAAAGCAAAACCATATCCCTGAAGAGAATCACCGCCCTGATCCCAGACCACTTATAAGTGAGAAGGGGCAGCAGGCACAGAAATCTTGACAAAAGCATGACATGAACCTGATATAACAGTATGACCACATCTACACTGGGCATGGTGGCTCATGAGCCTGTCATCCCAGCACTCGGGAGGCAGAGGCAGGAGGATTGCCATGAGTTCCAGTATAGCCTGGGCTTCATAGTGAGTTCAGGGCCAGCCTGAACTACAAATCAAGATCCTGTCTCAAAAAAAATAACCACATTTACTTACTTCATTTTCTTTTTCTTTTTTCTTTTTGTTTGACACAGGGTCTCACTTTGTAGTCCAGGCTGGCCCCAAGCTCACTATGTAGCCCAGGCAAGCCTCGAACTCAGCAATCCTCCTGTCTCTGCCTCCCAAGTGCTGGGATGACAGGCTCACTAGCCACCATACCAGGCTACTTCCTTCATTTTCTACATTTTCATTAACTACCCACTAGTAAGGGCTCCAGTAAAATGCACATCTTTGGGCGCCAGTAAATAAATAGCGATTGTGAGGCTTCCATGTGAAAATGGAGGCTTGAACGTAGGAAGTCGCCTTTCTTTCCCTCTAAAACCCCATGAAAGAACAGTAAAGTGAATTATTTTAAAAGCATAAACTGATTTGAACAGGGAGAATAAAATTAGAGACAGTAGCTACAATGTTAAAGGAAGAGTGGCAAATATTCTAGTAGACAGGCAATGGGGAAAGATAAGACCTGTCCCATTTACCCTCTAAAATGCACTAAAGTAAACAGATGAATGGATACCCGTCTAAGAAATCCACGAGCTAGATCCATGAGCACCCTCCCCAGCTCTACATCTAGGCTCTCTGCCCACCCCCACAGACCCTGGCAAATGACTGGAATTTTATTTTCTAGCAAACAAAAGAGTGAAGTTCTGTACTAGAGGAGTGGGAGAATAGGAGAATAGATGGCATAGATGAGAGCAAATGAATGAGACTAGATGAGCACATGTTTATTGGATGTTTATGGCGATCTCCCTGTGGTTCCCAGAATGCTAGTTGCCAAGTCACGTCCCCCTCCCCCAGGCGGGAAGCTGAAGACCCAAGAACAGATGCCCAGAGATAGGCATGTCAGCAGTTTCCTATCAGAGCCTATGGACAGTCTCATAGTCGACCAGATCTATGCACTCAGAGCCCTTGGTCTGCCCTGTTACCCCGCCTCCGAGGACCTTGAGAAACCTCCAGGCACCTTTAGAAAGCTACGAGAACCGAGCTACTTGGAAGACAGTGATCACTTGGAAGAAGAGATGTTCAAAAAGCACCAAACATACAAACATTGAGGATTAGGAGACTTTATTATAGCTCCAAAATAGAGTATAGCATTTTATCAGCTTTTTTGTGGGGAGGGTACTGGGGACTGAACTTGGTTCCCTGTACTTGCAAAGCAAGTGCTAGAACCACTGTGGTAAATCCCCAGCCTTTCAGATATTTGATTTATCAGCTTTTTTTTTAGGATAGCATTTTAAAAGGGGATTCATTAGTTATGAAAATTAAAAACATAGCAGAAGATAAATTCAGTGAGAGGAATAGTATAAAATATAAAGGTAAAGGATTATTTCAGAAATAGAGTAAAATAAATAAACACATGAAAAAAAATAGTCCAGAGGGTCTAAAATATAACTAACAGAAACTCCAGAAAAAGATGACAGTGAAAATGGAAGAAAACCAACAGGAAAAAAAAGATCAAAAAAACTGCCCCAAACTGAAGCCATGGATTTCTAGAATGAAAGACGCAAACAATCTAGGATACCAGGTACAACTTACTCATACCAAGAAATGTCACTGTGAAAGTTAGCAGCCTGGGATCAAAGACAACATCCCACAGGCTTCCAGAAAGAGACAGAAAAGCAGTTTGAAAAACAATTCACCTCCTACATACCATATTCTTTGCAAGTTACTAGACTCTTTAAAGTATATTTCAAAAAAGAGGTAGTAAACCAATAAAAAGGAAGACAGGCAAGCCAGGGAAGGAGGAAAAAAAAAAAGGAATTCTGGGAATGATAGAGCTATACATCCAGCAGAGAGGGTAGCCAGTGCTCAGTGAGGCAAGGAAAGAAGCCTTGGAGAAACTATGTCTGGAAGATGAAATCAAGAGAAATTTGATGGATTTGAGCGTCTTGAAAGGAGATTTAAACAACTTTCAAAGAATCTAAGGTTGATAAATACAAAAAGAAAACAAGGAACAGAGGGGAGTGACACCATTATTAAACCCAAGGGAAAAAATGAACATATGCAGAAACAGTACATTGTCATAGTTTGACTGGAAAGCTCACCTCTCATTAACAAACATACACAAAGCATAAATGCAGAGTGCTTACTTAATCACCGTCATGGTATCGACTACATTGAGAAGAAAGGATTTTATACAGGAAGCATATGTATGATAGAGATGGGGGAGGTGAACTAAATCCTCACCTACCTAGTGGGAAGGACAATCCCAAACAAACAAGCATCTCATTGAACATAAGAGAAAAGCATCAAATAACCAGTCAAAAGAGGTAAAACAGTAACTGCTTCTGAAGAAGGAAAAGGGGGGAAGGGAAAGATACAGAGTGGCTACTTGGAGAGGGAGTGGAATAAACTCAACAGAATTACTTGACATTAAATACAAGAGATTTAATTTTCATTTTTAATGAAACAGTTAAACCCAGTCAATTATTAAGAGGTGGTTTTAACAGAAAAGAAGCAACATTTTGGGTCCTAGGGTACTAGTAGAAAGACACAGGATGAATCAGAAGGAAGAAGAAATTCAGATAAGGAGTAACCACCACTACTTATTAGGAAATCCTCTTAAGCATGAAACAATACACACAGTGCACTATGGTCATGGGCTTTCTCCTATCTTGAAGTTTTGCCCAGTTTTTTGCTGCCTGTCTTTTCTCCACACCATCCATCTAATCTGTGGACAAGATGCAACTTGTGAAAACAGCAGGAACTGAAACTATTTCACAAAGAAAACAATACAAATGAAACAAGAGGGATCTGTTAGATACCTGGACAAGGTCGACAAGGATCCAGAGCACCCTACCACACGCCTTAGCACCTTTATCAGAAAAATGTCTGTGTGTTCACAGAGATGTGGGAAGGGCATGAGAAGCCACAGTGGGATGCAGCAAGGAAAAGGAATGAAGATATGCAAAAATAAATAATTACAAAGCAAGCATCTTAAATTATCTGAAATTTAGGAGGGAGATAAGAAAAGTGATAACATCCTAAACTGAGTCCAGCCACGGTCAATCCTCCCCTAGGGTCTTCTCTGATGTGAAATAATGGAAAGAATGGTCTTGTGAGGAAATGTATCACATTTTGAATGCTAAAGATTATGTCTTTCTATCGAATCCACAAGATTAGTTTTCTTAGATTCCTATATTCTTCTACTTAGTAGATAGAGCTCATTTGAAAGAAACTCCTTTATTAAGCTTTTAAAACAAAAATGATTTTCTTGGCTACCAAGTGACAGTCAAACAGGGAAAGGTCAATTGACTTGGCCGTTAGGAACCAGCCAGGAACTCAGCTCCCAAAGGCTCCGGTCAACAACCCATAATGTTTCTCAGGAAGAAGCTTCACAGAAGCGTCTGGGTCGGAGCTCCTGCTCTAATCCTGGATGAATGCCCAAACCAAGGCTGAGATCAGGGGACGCTTCTAAGGCTCCAGGGAAGGCTTTTATTAGCTCATTACTATGAAGACATTTCCAGTATTTTCATTTGGTAGAAAAGTCTCTTTGAGTTGTCTGTTCATAGATTATGCCACTGAGTCCAATCTTTCCCGAAGACTGCCCACTGGGACAGGGAACGCCTATCTCATCTTCAAAGCAACCACCAAAACCACAAATAATGGAGTGGAAATACTGCTCCAGAAATCAGAGCGTACATTTTAAAGACAGAAACTGTTTCTGGATTGTCTATTGTTTGCGATAAGCCTATCTTGAAAAGAGACTTGTTGTGAGTTGCTTTCTTTTGAGCATGCCCATGGCTTGGGTTCTAGCTCCGGGCACCCTGAATTTAATCCTTGCTCCACACTCACCAGTTGGGCACATTACTTAATCTCTATATACATCAGGTTCCTCATGTGTAGGTGGGAGATCATCACAGTATCTATCTGACGGGCTTACACGAGTATTAAGTTAGGAAATCTATATGGAAATCACTAACCATGGTACTTGGCACATAGTATGTCTGTGTCATCATCCTGCTCTGGTTTTTACAGCTGCCTCTCCCTGCTGCTCAGGATGGAGGCAGAAGCAACGGATGTCTGAAGGTATGGCTGCCACATGTGCACCGAAACCCGTGACCTGATGAGGCCCCCATATGGGGTTTAAGGTTGCATGGCATTAAAACGCAGCACACACAAAGCAGTCCATTTAAAGGAGAATGACAGCCCTGAGGGGGCAGCCAGTATGACTTCATATAGAATGGACCATTTGGAGACTATTTAAATGGTGTTTACTTTAAATGAGCCATCCTCAATAGAACAGTGAATGCCTTCATTTTGCTTTTTGATTCAACCCACTTGCACTAGGCTCCCCCACTATACCAGCTGCAAAACAAAGAGAACATGGTATACTTGAATTAACACAGATTTATTCCTCTGAAGAAGCCAGAAGCCAGAAGCCCATCACACCCCTGGATGATTTCACAGCCACACTTGGATTCATTAGTAAAACTAAAAGACCCAGGGGCGGGGTATGATGAGTAGGAAGGGGTCCAGAGGCAGGGGTGCTCTCTAAATGTACAGGCTTAGGAGCCACCAGCTTGCCCTCGCCTTCTGACATTTTCTCTAACATGAGGCTTCAGACCTCCAGAACTCTGGATACAGCTTGGACACAACACTTTCCCAGCAACCACAAAGCCCTGGGTTCAAGCTCCAATTCAACAATGAGGCAGTGGGGAGAGAAGAAGGAGAGAAGAAAGAAGGGAGGGCGAAAAGGAAAGAGGGAGAGAGAGAGAAAGAGAGGAAAGAGACAGAGTTCTTAACACTCCATACCACTTTCACAAACTAGAACTGTTTTGGGGGGAGGGACTCGTATTTCAACTGTCTTACTAGGGACACAGATGTGTCACATGAAATACTGGTCTTGTAGTCACAATAGCAACCACTGTAAGAGCCAAATACACAATTTCAATATTCTTCTTCTTTGTTTGTTTGAGACAGGTTCTCACTTTGTAGTTCAGGCTGGCCCTGAGCTCACTATGTAGCCCAGGCAAGCCTCAAACTCAGCAATCCTCCTGTCTCTGCCTCCTGAGTGCTGGGATTACAGGCATGAGCCACCACACCCAGCACTGTGGTGTGTGGTACTGATTGCCAGTGGGTGTGAGTCCCCACTCCCAGCAATGTGGTACCAGAGATCGAACTCCAGACCTTATGCTTGCAAGGCAGATGTCAGAACCACTGAGTTAATTCCCTGTCCCAGAACTTCAATTTTCTTAAAGATGACTGCTTTTTGCAGATATAATAGAATTTGAAATGGGTCAACTTTCAAATCACTAGAGGCAGCTTAAAATTTAGTTTTGACTGGAAGTGTAACTCAGTAGTGAAGCAATTACCTAGAATGCACAAGACCCTAAATTTAATTCACAACACCACTAAATAAATGTAGAACATTTAATTTTTTTTTCTTTTTTTAGGCAAGGCCTTGCTTTGTAATTCAGGCTGGCCCTGAGCTCACTATGTAGCCCAGGCAAACCTCAAACTCAGCAATCCTCCTGTCTCTGCCTCCTGAGTGCTGGGATTACAGGTGTGAGCCACCATGCCCGGCACTATGGTATGTGGTATTGATTGCTGGTGGGCATGAGTCACCATGCCCAGCATTGTATGTGGTTACCAGGATCGAACTCAGGACCTTGCACTTGCAAGGCAGGCACCGGAACCACTGAGCTAAATCTCCAGCCCCTAAAATTTTTAATATTGAAAATCAGTGTCATAACTCGTGTTAGAATAATTATTTTCTTTTATTCACTGCTCTTAAAAACTGTTCTCTGAATAATTTTTAAGATTCTATCTTCCAAAGGAAGAAAAAGAATTATCAGTGACAAGAGAAAAAGGAAGAACAGGGATTTAGCTCAGTGGTTCTGGTGTGTGCTTCACAAGCGCGAGGTCCAGAGTTTGATCCCTGGAACACCACAATGTTGTACATAGTGGCTTACACCTGTAATCCCAGCACCCAGGTTGCAGAGGCAGGAGGATTGCTGTGAGTTTGAGGCTAGACTGGGCTACATAGTGAGTTTAGGCCCAACCTGAACTACAAAGTAAGACCCTGTCTCATGAAAAAAAAAAAAAAGAAAAGAAAAGAAAAAGGAAAAACATGATGGAATATGCGTAGGGAAAAGAGAATTTTGTATCCTAAACTTGTGAAAATTTTTTTGTTTGAGAATACTTTTATAAAAGGAAAATAACTAAGAAGAAAAATCAAGATGCTGTAGTCATCTGTCACCATCAGTTGTACCTATGAACAGCAATTACATATAAGACACAGAAGGTCAAGTCCAGCACACTTAGGTAAAATACTCAACAAAACCTAAAAGCACTGCCATAACTACACCCACATACTACCTTAATTCTGTAGAGGGAAAGGCAGGTTACTGACCCTTGCAAAGTCAAGCATCTCATAGAATTTCATGTATTTAAAACACTATTATTTTCACTGAAAATTAAAACAGGTATTTAAATTGCTCCTATTAAGTATACTATGTATGCAGAAAAAGCATTCAACAAAATCAAACATCCATACATGATCAAAACCCTACAGAAAATTAGAATAGATGTACTTTATCTTAACCCAGTAAAAGCTATTTACGAGAAACCAACCACCAGTATTATTCTAAATGATCAAAAACTGAAACCTTTCATACAAAAATCAGGAACAATACAAGGATATCCACTATCATCACTCCTGTTCAATATATGCTAGAAACATTAGCTATAGCAACTAGACAAGAGAAAGAAATAAAAGGAATAAAGATAGGAAAGGAAGAAGTTAAACTGTATTTATTTGCTGATGACATGATACTCTATATAAAAGTACCTAAAAACTTAACCAGAAGTAAATTTAGCAGTGTAGCCAGATACAAGGTCAATGCTCAAAAGTCAATAGCCTTTCTATACACAAACAACAGACTCACTGAGAGAGAAATTGAGGACTCAATCCCTTTCACAATAGCATCCAAAAAAATGAAATATCTAGGAATCATTCTAACAAAGGAGATGAAAAACCTCTACTCTGAAAACTATGACACTCTGAAAAAGAAGATTGAAAAAATATCAGAAAACGGAAAGACATCCCTTGTTCCTGGATAGGAAGAGCTAATATTGTCAAAATGGCTATACCCTCACAACTATTATATAGATTCAACCCAATACCAATTGAAATTCCAACAGTATATTTCACAGATCTAGAGAAAATAATTCAAAAATTTATCTGGAACCACAAGAGATCTAGAATAGCAAATGCAATTCTAGGCAACAAGGACATGGCTGGGGGTATCACGATTCCCAACTTGAAACTATACTACAAAGTCACTGTGATAAAAATGGTATGGTACTGGCAAAGTAACAGAATTTTTAAAAGGACCAATGGAATAGATTAGGAGATCCAGAATCAACTTCAGAAACACTATACCGCCTCATCTTTAACAAAGGAGCCAAATATCTTCAGTGGAGGAAAGACAGCCTTTTT
>PVIC010031361.1:0-14941 GCA_004025085.1 Thryonomys swinderianus | reverse complement strand
CAGAAAGAGACATATTGACCAATGAGATAGAATAAAAGACCCAGAAACAACTCCAAGAACCTTCAAATATCTGATTTTCAACAAAAAGCCAAATATATTCTCTGAACAAAAGATAATCTCTTTAACAAACAGTGCTAGGAAAGCTGATTATCCACATGCAGAAGAATGAATCCTGTTCTATATCTCTCACCTTGCACTGAAGACAAATCAAAACAGATCAAAGACCTACATACAAAAACTGAAACACTAAATCAGCTAGAAGAAAAAAAGATAAAACCCTTGAAGACATAGGTTGAGGCAGACTTTCTCAACAATAATTCAATTGCATAAGAAAATAAACACTGAGAATTAACAAATGGAATTATGTCAAATTAAAAACCTTCTGCACAGCAAAAGAAACAATCAATATAATAAAGACACGACACATTAGAATGTAAAAAATTTTGCCAGCTGTTCCTCAGACAGAGGACTAATATGTAGGGTACAAAAAGAACCCCTTTTAAAAGATCCAATCAAAAAGTGAGCAATTAAAATAAATACACACCTCTTAGAAGTCCAAATGACAAATACATGAAAAAATGTTCAGCATCTCTGAGGACTAGGTAAGTGCAAATTACAATAACACTGAGACTCCATGTTACTGCATTAGGAATGGTTATTATCAAGAGCTCAAAAAACAAATGCTGGAGTGATTGTGGGGAAAGAGGAACCGTTCTATATTGTTAGTGAGAAAGTAAATTAGTACAACCATGAATGAAATCAGTAAGGAGATCCCTTAAAATATTAAAAATAGAAATTCCATTTGACCTAGCTATACTTCTTCTGGGTATCTTCCCAAAAGACATAAAGTCATCATGTTACAATGACATATGCATACCAATGTTGATAGCGGAATCATGGAAGCAGTCTATATGTTCATTAACAGGTAAACAGATTAAAAAGACAAGGTAATATATACACAGTGTGGTACAACTCAGCCATAAAGAAGAGTAAATTTGACAGAGTATGGTTGTACTTGAAACCATACTAAATGAAAGTGAGACACAGGGGTAAATATCACATGGTTTCCTTAACACGCGAGACTCAAAATATTTAATAAATAAATCAAGAGAAAAGTAAAAGACACATGTTAAGAAATGGGAACAGACTGTACTGATGGGAAAGGAATCTGGAAAAGAAACTGTAGGAGACAGAGGGAGGATAAATGATCAGGATGTGATATGTATCAGTTCTCAAAGTAATTATTATATACAGCAAGTACGTATTGAGAAAAAAACTAGAAGAAAGAAAAACACCGATGAGTTTAACTTTGTTTCCATTTCCGTTTTATTTTGGTGTGCTGGGGTTGGACCCTTGTGCGTGGGAGGCACCTGCAGAGCTGCACCCTCCACTGCGTTCTAAAATTTCTGAACAGGAACCAATCGGTAGACAAATGCCGGTGGGGAGGGTGGCAGCCCTTACACGAAAGGCTCATTTTCTCTTAAGTGCACCTTTTACTTTCACAGATCTCAAAATGAAACTTAAGGAGAGACAGGACTCCAACTGTGCCACAAAGGAGTTTTGCGCCCGGGGTGAGGCGCTCCAGGTCTGCGGCTCCGCCCCTGCCGGTGAGGGCCGCAGGTTCCGGGCCTTCCCGCCGCCAGCACTGTGGGTGTCTGCCCGCCAGCGGCCGCGCTGGAAATGATGGAAAATTGCAAATGGCACGGAATTTCATGGACACTCTAGTCGAGCTCAGATGAAGACGCAGATGATTTAGCTTGCTTTCCTCAGAAGCTATACTGGGGAAGTAAACAATGAAACTTCTTATTTGGAAAGCTTTTCGAGAAGCTTTGCAGGTGAAAAGTAACAGAATCACTTTTCTGGTCAAAAGTGAACAAATTGTAAAATGGATCTCACTTTTTAGGTTGTGGAATAAAGAGTTATTCGAGGGCTACAGGAAAAATTAAATTCCCATAACCCTGAAAGGACGTCAACCTGCCACTGAATGAACTCAACACCTGTAAAAACTACAGAGAAAATGCAAACTGCGGGCGGGTCTCCATCCAGGGCAGTCAGGCAAGGAAGCCCTGGTGCTTTGCTGCGCCTGCGCGCGGCCTGAGTGTCTGTTTATGGGAGGCACAGCGCAGAAGCAGACTGGCTGGGCGGGGTGTTGCCCCAGTGACGACCGGTTTCCCCCAGCACATCACGCCGTTTCCACTCCCGACTTCCCTGCAGCACCCAGGCTGCGGGAGAATCCTCCAACTGCTCCGCAGCCTTTCCAACCTGTGATGTCATTTCCACAGCCCTCGTGGATCCCTAAATCTGCCCCCTAACCCAGTCACCCTGCGGTTCCAGAACAGTGGCACATCAATAAAACTCCGGAGTTCTGTTATTCGGATTACATTAAGCTTTTGAGGATTTTTTTTTTCGTGTGGACAGTTAGTAAAGGAAATAGAGCAAAGAAATAAAACACCAGCTCATTAGACCTCAAGTGGAGCACAGAACTAAACCCTGCTCGCCTGGAAGGGGTCGGCAAGGGGTTTTGGAATCCGTGGGCTCTGCTACAGGAGGTTTTCCCTGCAGACGCCAGGCAGGAACATTTCCTAGTGGCAATGGGATAAAGGCCAAGGGCAACCCAAGACTTAACGTACAGGATTTAGGACGAGACAGAAGAGCCATGCTCCCGTCCACCAGCCTCTTACCTGGCAGCACTTCAGACTCCGGGAGCTGCTGCGCACCAGAGCCCCAGAGAAGCCAGTACCCACCCAGGGCTTCTTTCACAGGACCTCGTTAAAATCAGGACTGAATTCACAGGCCTGACTTGAAGCTGGAGAGTCTACAGTGCTCACAAGCTCCAAGCCCACTTTTTGAGCAGCAAGCTCAGGCTCCTGAGGGAGAAAATGCCAAGCACAATGGGACACTCCAGCCTTGGCTATGGGGGAGGGCAGAGCCTTGAAGACTGAGAACAGATAAGGCTGGAAGAGATAGCCAGTGCTGCCCGAGGACCCTCGATGAAAACTCCCTAGTTTTCCCCAGTTCAATCCCCTCAAGAGATTTGTCTTTTTATATACAGCCAGGGGTTAACAGCTAGCTTGTTAGTTAAAGGCCTTCGGAACACAGAGGGAGGCTCACGTTCTACGACTCAGTTCATTAACGAGAGTAACAACCAATTTCAAGGTGATTATTGCTATTATAAGCGCTGATCAATTTTTAAAACATGTTTCCAGGTTTTGAACCTAAAGCAGGAATATCAGAGCTCAGAGAGCAGCTGTATTGAGAATTAGTCATATCCTCAGATTAATATCTGATCTTGCCATCAAAGAAAATACAGGACACATTTAGTTAGGGTTCTAATTGTACCTCCAATAAACCTCCACCACGGTGAAATATGAGTGCCCATAACTCCTAGTTCCGACTTCCTATACATAATCCATCTGACTGGATGGTCCCAAGCAGAGGCAGTTAAAGCAATTTGTTTCACTTATATAAAAGAATAAATCAGTGTTTAATTATGTGAGGTTTATTATTAACAGTGCTGGCAATCTGACCATATGCCATGACTTCATCTTTTTACAGCAAAAAAAAAAAAAATGAGAATATACTGATTGCTTTTATGATGCCTTTCTCTGCTCAGAGTAGTCCTTGGGAAGGAAAGTGGCACATAATGTAACCAAATCAAGGAGAGAGAGCTCACATCCCTGAGCACCCAGGCATGGGCTGATGACTCATTCAGAATGGCTGGTTAACAGTGACCACAGGGCAGGGGAAGGGAAATTCTTTCCTCTCATGAGAACAAGCCTATTAAATCTTTTTCCACAGAATATCAATGTCTTTCCTAAACCAATGTTAAATCACCAGCCATGGAAGAGAACATACAGATAAGGTGTCAGGAATGTGAGTCCAAATCTCTTCTCTCTGGCTGTACAGATTGAGGAAGTAATCTAATAATCCTGATTTCCTATTTCCTCAGTGGAAAAAATGGGTGCATCAACATCTTCCATGAAAGTTCATGTGATCAGATAACAATGGCCTACAATAAGTGGACAGTAAAAGGTGGCTATTGCAATGGAAATGCCTGTGCTGGAAATAAACTGGAGAATCAAGACCTAAGCATGCCCCATCCTACTGTCCTTAGCAAATCTGTGAAAATATTTCAAAGTGTGGTTTTACCTTGTACCTCTGCTGCCTATGTTTTGTATCTAGAACCAATTTCCAGTTATTTTTTCTCTTCGTTTTTTGATTACCATGATGAAATACCGAACTACTCTGGAGTCAGTTTGTTTTATAAATGAATGTGTCTTTTACTTTGTATCATGAAAGATGCTGGAAAACTGAATTTACAGAGAAAAGGTGTTAAAACCTCATGGACAAGAACTGTCATGAGGAAGTCTCAAAATCAGATCCTCTGTGGTAGGCAGGTGCTCACCTGGCCAGTGCACACTGCCTAAAAGAATCTAGTTGCAAGTGTTGGCTAAAATGTTTCCTTGTTGGTGAGAATGACCATGGATATGAGAAGAGAAACGTTGCAGGGGATTTCCAAGAACCCTTTCTGAAGCAGGTAGAGACACTGACATCTCCTCCTCTGGTTGTTCTCTCTCCCTTCACCTCGTCCGGGATGTGGAAGTGATGAGGACCAGAATTCCAGCAGTCCTAGGCACCCCAAGCCAGACCAGAGATGGAGGACATGTGCTAAGGATGAAGATAAGGAAAAGAGAAAGAAGCGGGGACCTTGATGACACTATGGAATCTCCATACAGTCCTAGATGGCTCGTCTGATGATGAGAAGGGAGAATTCATAACCAATGTTAATCACATTATTACTGATGTATGTTACTGTTAGCCAAAGGTAAGTTTCTTTTGCATTTTAGCACACATTTCAAATAGATCTGCATTGTACACAGAAGACCTTAGAGAACAATGTTCCAAATCTCTGCTGAAAATGCAAAGGGCTGAGCTTTATCTAACACAAAGTAATTATGAACCAGTATGTTACTCATACATGGCTGAAAATGTGGATGTGCTCATTGCAAAGAGAAGGATTTATTTAATTTTATAGTATCTTAGACTTGTAATGAATACCCTAAAGGCACACCTTCCTTCAAGGTCT
This sequence comes from Thryonomys swinderianus, assembly GCA_004025085.1. Taxonomy (NCBI): domain Eukaryota; kingdom Metazoa; phylum Chordata; class Mammalia; order Rodentia; family Thryonomyidae; genus Thryonomys; species Thryonomys swinderianus. The sequence goes on along the minus strand of PVIC010031361.1, from coordinate 9,855 downwards.
CTACTTAATTGGGTCCATGTTCTGAAATTTATGAAGTCACCAGTACTAAAATAACTCTGCTTTGCATCCCTCACCAAATCAGCCTTAAACTGTAGCAAAACAAAGCATTCTTGAAAACATTAAGTGCTGATGAACTGGTTTGGATTTTTTCCAATTCTCTAGACTTTCTCTTCTTCCCCAAAGATCTAAAATGAGATACAGCCAGTTTGAAATGAAGGCAGTTGATCTGAGGTCACCACACATTGCTTTATCCTGGAGAAAGCACTTGCAGGTACAAGTCAGAGCAAAGGGCCTTGACTATCCCTTTGATGGTGATGTGGTAGAACTGGGCTGTCAGACTGAGTAGATGGTCCCAGTTCTGGCTCCAGTGAAGAGGCAACTGAGGAGACCTGACCTGAGAAAATGACAATTCAGCACCAGAGAAATATATGAGTTGAGAAGAATCTGAATCATAGATAGTGCTCTTGTTATATTACACTTGAGGTAACTACAGAGGGAGGAGAATTCATCCAAACTTTAATCTGAACTTTAATGAGGCATTTGATTTGATACAATATGGATACATACCCATACTGTCTTGACTTTACTTCTTATATTGATAATGTAACATGGATCAACACTTAACAGATAAGAAATTGTTTGCTCAACAACCCTCAAAAGGGTAAATCAGCCTCTAGAGTTTGTCCTGGTGTTTAAGTCTTTTAAGATGATAAAATAATAACTGACTTTGCATGTGAAAATTCAGCAGCTGGGTGGAGTTGTTCATATCAAGAAGAGTAGAGGGAGAATTTAAGATACCTTTATTCAGTTGAAAAATTGTTCATTTGAACATAGATTGGCATTTAACAGAAAAAAGTGCAAACACATGCAAATACAAAATAAATATTCTGCCAGAAAAGAAAAAAAAAAACTTGATTGAAAAGAAAGAACAAGGGGAACCATTAATGCCTCTGAGTTCTGCAAAAGCTATGTAAGACTGGTAAAAGAACTTCACCCAGCAACCAAACTTTTATTTTCCTAACAAAAGTTACTGGGTTACACCTTGAGGACACACTAATAAGTGAAATAAATAGGTCACAGATATGTAAATACCGTATCTTTTTTGTTGGTATGAGTTATAGAATGTATGATTTTGTGAAATAGGAAATATTCAAAGGGAATGTGGTAAGGGAAAGTAATAAGGGAAAAGAATAAATATGATTTGAAAAGAAAAAGAAAGAACATGTATATAGGGGGTAGGGGATTGTGGGGTAGATAAGGATATGGGTAAAAATGAGAATTAACTCATGTCATACACTGGTACAAATTCCCCAATACTGAGTGTGATTGTGAGCTGTATATACAATGTACCAGTAAAGAATTCAATTAAAAAAAAGTTACTGGGTTAAACATGCTCATTGATATCTCAAGCATACTGAAAACTAAGGTCTTGAACCTGGGTTTCAATGATCCAGAACTCCACTTCCTCGCTCTAGAACACCAGGCAGCAGTTAACAGTATTAAGTAGACCATAGCAAAGAATCTCACTCCTGCCAATGACAGTCCTCCGGCAGGATTTAATGAGGCATGAATTTGTACAGCAAAGTGGATTCCTTTGTTAAGTACCTAATTAAACTATTGAAAAAGTGATCGTGAACATGGCTGATAAATTCAACGTAAACTAGAGCATCATCTAATCCCAGCAGGAGATTTTTTGCTCAAGAGCAAAATCAAGAGGCCTATAATGCCTACTTCTTCACTTGAGAGCAACTGTTTCAGACTGGAACAATGTTCCAGCACATGACCCTCATCCCCCCCCCAACAAACACACCATGTCCTAATAAAGTATACAATAGGTATCATTTTGTTTGGGATTATAAATATTTCTATAGATGTGTATAATAATTACTAAAATTATAGAAAAACACACCAAAAAGGGAAAAACTGTATAACATTATCTCCTTGCACAGAGAACTAGACCCTAACCCGATTAAAACTTTGGTGTCATTTTTTTCTAGTCATTTTAGAAGTGATGCCAACACATAATTTTTTAGGAAAAACTGTATATCATTTTGTGTTCTTTTTCTCAGTAAGAAATACATACTGAGCACCTTTCCTGGTATTCAGTATTCTATAACGTTATTTTGAGTATCTGGATAATATTCTATCAAATATGTATCATTTAGCCAGTCTTCTGATCCTGAGTATTTCATTTTTTCTCTAAATTTTTACAAATTTTGCTTTGGTTCTGATGCTCAGAAATTAGCCAGCAATTACATTCATATTTTTCCAGGACAAAACTACTAGTTTTAGATATGGAATTGCATTAGATATAGAAATTTGGGGACAAAAATTGTGAAGAAACTTAAAACACATTGTATAGCTTATTAAGTTTTTCTATAGATAAATCATATCAATCACACTCTACTAGTAACATATGAAAACACCCCAGTGGCCAGTCTCCCTGTGTCCAGCCAACTTTAGTACATGTTTTACTCTCTGTCAGTTTATAAGATAAAAGGACACATCAGTTAAAATTTAATCTATTTTATTGCTACTGTAGTTGAACCCATTTTCATTTGTTTGTACATTTATATTTCTTTGTGAATTATTTATTCATAGCTATTATCCACTTTACTATTAGAGTATTTGTTTCTTTATTTGATTAGTAAGAATGAGGTACACATTATAGATATACACTTTTTAACTGACATAAAGATTATACATATGTTTTCCCAGTTGTGTGTCTTTTAACTTCCCTCATATTTTTGACATAGAGAAATTTTAGAGGATTATTGTAGACCTATTTACCCTTCCTTCATTTTTAAAAAATCTTTTTATAATACCTTTCCTGGCCTCAAGTTATCGCTTATTATACTCACCAACACTTTCTCCCATTACCTTTATTCGTGTATGGTTTGCTTTCATCATTGAGTTACACATTTAATTCGTGTGAAATTTATTTTGCCACAATGAGAAGAAAGGACTCTACAACCCTTCTGAAATGGTCCACGACAAGCCCCAGCTTAACCCACTGATACAGTACACAACCGTGACATTTTTATTTATGCAGCACTATAGTGGGGCTTTAATTTCAATAAAATGGTCAAAAGCTTGGATTCTGTAGTCAGAGAGACCTGTTTCCAACTCATTCCTACTATCTTGATGACCTTGAACTGGTTATTCAACTTGATTAAGCTTCATTTTTCTCATCCACAAAACATTTAACATAGGGCTTTTTGTTTGTTTGTTTGTTTGTTTTTTGAGACAGGGTCTCGCTTTGTAGTTCAGGCTGGCTCTGAGCTCACTGTGTAGCCCAGGCAAGCCCCGAACTCAGCAATCCTCCTGCCTCTGCCTCCTGAGTGCTGGGATTACAGGCATGAGCCACCCTGCCCGGCACTGTGGTATGTGATATTGATGGCTGGTGGGTGTGAGTCTCCATGCCCAGCACTGTATGTGGTTACCGTGGATCGAACTCAGGACCTTGCGCTTGCGAGGCAGGCGCCAGAACCACTGAGCTAACCCTCTGGCCCTAACATAGGGTTTTATGCATACTAAGTGCTCAAATAAATATTGCTCATTGTCAGCCTTTGCAGTATACTTCAGAATTTCCAACCACATACTATACCTGGGTCTCATTTTCTGTCCCTGTGACATTAGTAATTTAGATGATTTCCCCAAAAGCCTGAACTATAGCCTTCCTCACTTCAACCAGACCATGTGGAGCCCAGAGACAATTCTAGGAGACCCAGAGTGACGGCATTCCTCCACATAGCTTCTAGCTTCCCTTTCACCTCCTGTCTATTAGTAAAGCCACCACAGGCCAACATCAGAGGGAGGAATAGACAACCACAGAGCACCATTGCTTTGCTTCTCACAGGGCACATGCTCTGCTCTAGCCTCCTCCCACCTCAGAGAAGACTATTCCCTTACTCCATGCTTCAAGCATCTATTTTGGGGACTGGCGATTGAGCTCAAGTGGTACTGCACCAACCTTGGATGCACAAGGGCCCAAGTTCAATCCTCAGTACTGGAAAAAAAAAAAGCATCTATTTTTCCTCAAGGAAGACCTAGTACCATTAGACTCGGAGGCATCTATGGTGTAGATGTGTCCTCCAAATTCATCTGTTGGAAGCATGATCTTCTATGCAGCAGTGATGGGAAATGGAGCCTAAATGAGAGGTGATGGTGTCATAAAGGCAGAGAGCTGGAGAATGGACTATTGTCATTATCAAGGGGATGGGATTAGTAATTGCAGAGCAGCTTGTTCTAAAAGCAAGTTCATCCCTTGTACTTTCACTTTTGCAGCTACTTCCCTTCTGTCATGTTGCAATGCAGCATGAAAATCCTTGCCATGTGCCACTACTATAGCCTTAGACTTCCTAGCCTCCAAAGCCATGAGATAAATATACTTCTTTTCATTTTACATTTCCCACTCTATGGTATCTTGTAATAACAACAGAAAATGGACTAAGACAAAGGCTGTGAGAATATGAAATTCAGGAGAAAAGGAAAGGAATGCCAAGATAAGATACGGCAGTTTTTAATGGTTGTCCAATTAATTTTGAAAACTTTCCCAACCTTGAAGATTTATTCACACTGAAAAAGCACTAATTGGCTGAAAGTCTAAGCAGTTAAATCTGAGGCCTAACTTGTTGCACCTCGGTTACAAAGTTTTCCACCTCTCTCTTAAATCATTACATCTTCTCTAATATTTTCTGAGCTCAGAGCCATGAGGCAAACTGATATATCATGGAAGGAGCACAGTATTTTGTTAGATACTTCTAAACCAAACAGATACCTGCAAAGCCCTATCACTTGTCCAGTAGTTTAATTCAACGTTTACTTTATTGTCTATTGTATGCCATATGATGTGGGTAAAATGAGCATGTCTCTTCCCTTGGGTGACTCAACTCACAGTTCTTCTTTAGGTTTCCCCACTACCTGTTATATTAGAAACTGCTCAACTGCAAAGACTCTGTGTGCTATCAGTTTTCAGAGACCCACAGGAACTGAAGTCCTATGATGCATGCACACCCTAGTCACTCCAATACATTCTAAAGAAAAGAAATGTGACATACCGTCAGATGTGCTCCAGATGGAGAAATCATTTTCCCAAGCAACCTAGGACCCTCGCTATAACTTCTCTATCCTCCAGGGCACCATTCTCTCTTTGGCCTAAATCCAGCCCCCAAAAAGTAATAGGAAAAGAATCAGACTCCAGAGCTCACAGGCCCTATCACTCCATCTCCTCTGCTCCTCTTCGCTGATCTAGAAAAATATAGCAGACATAGTCGGGCTGTCTGCTTCCTAAGTATCAAGCAAGAGCCTCATGAATAGATGCCCCCTTTTCGTACCAGTGGTATGAGGACATTACAACTAAATGCTTTGGCTCAGTTATACTAAGATAACTAGTAAAATTTTCGAGAATCTATTACTTTTCCTGCCCTCAGTTTTCCATGTTCTGTCATTTTTATGTATCAGTCCTCTTTAGTAGGCCTTTGTTTGCAGTGTCTCCATGTCTGCTACACTATCACTTAACGGCTGCAGAGAGTTTTCTAGAACCCAAGGCTTCTTGGCCAAGTACCCTGGGGTACAAGTGACTCCTTCATTTTGGCAGATGGTGCCCATGACTTCCTGGATTTGCTAGTCAGCACCAAGGAGATTGCAAGTGACTGCCAAATTTCTAACTCCCACTGTGCATATTCCAGTCTTCTTCCTCTGGCTAGAGTCGAGAAAGCCAGGGAGTGAGTCTCTCTGCCTCTAAAGAGGATCCACCTCTGCACATAGCTATAATTGGATGTTCCTCTCTGGGATACATATAGGGAGTTATTGAGCCAAAAGTTTATTATTGAGCTTAGCATGAGTATACAGTGAGGAAAGCTGAGTGCAAAACCAAATGTTCCAAGTGTTCCTAATTCCATGTGTTTTGAAGTGCCTGAAGCAGGAATTTTATGGAAAAATGAGAAAGACTCTTCCCTGGTGGTAAATTAAGGATACATCTCTTTAGCTTTGGATCACAACCAGGCCTTTAGCAGTCAACTAATCCCATTCTCTCTTTATTTTCTAATTGTATTCTTACCAACAAGGCTGAGCCTTTTTTTTTCCCAGTTTACTAAGCCTTACTGAAAAAGCTACTCTGTTCCAAGGCTCCCTCTAAACCATGTCTTCGCTTCCAAGGGTAATGAACTCTTTTATAATAAACGCCTCACTTTAATGCACGCTCTCTTTGGTTTCCAGGAACTGCCTTATAATTATACCGCTCAGTATTGCATGTCAGAGGTTTGCTTCGCCTTTAATATTTTATGAAGAAATTCTGATTTTGACAGTAAAAATATTTAACCCAGAGGACCCAAAACCCAGACTATTATTTTGTAAAGTAGCCATCTAGCTGCACACGCGCATACTGCTGGTCTCCCCGGTGCATACTCACACTCTTTGATACTCTCCGAGCAGACCCAACCACATGCTGTCCAGATGGAAACCTGGCTGTATCATTACATTATATTGAAATAACCCAATACCACCTGTTTCTGTTGGGGTTCCTGCCAACATTTTCCCATAAAACATTTATTTTGCTAATATTTTAGTTGGTCACCACAGAAGGACACTTGAAGTTAAAGATTTACCATGTGTTGCAACCATTCAGAGCCAAGAGAGGCAAAAAATAAATAAATAAATAAACAAATAAGGCGCTTTGAAACCAGGCAGCAGAGATAGAGGAGAGCAAAACGCCTTATCTATTGTTTCCAAAGGCAGATCTCTCACCTGGCATGATGTAGTCATGGGCACGGGGATTTCAGAACAAGGTTTTCTTGGCAGTCTTCAGACGGTGAGTTATTTTAGTGCCTCTGATACTCATCTTTGGGTTGTAAAAATACTCTCAGCTTGATGAGGTTTTCCTGCTCCTTGGCAAATTTGCCTTCTCCAAAAATGTTACACTTGTAAATAAGCTCTCGGGAGTATGCAATTAATTAGGTGACTCTAATATATAAAAGCACACATAATTACTCTTTTCATCCAAGTGACTCTGAGCCTGATAAAGTCACTAGATAGCACTGGAAGCAGAAGCGCTGCACCTTCTTCAAGACCGAGCACCTAGCTGGAGTCCTGCGGTCAAGAAACAATGTAAACTTCACAATGTTGCTGAGTTTCTCTTTTCCTGCCCTCTGCACCTACCTCCCACTGTCTTCTCACAATACAAAGACTTAGGGAGCCATTTGCCGAAGATGTTACTGAAACTGGACCTGAGAAAGGAAGAAAGACGATTTGCACCTGGCTTTTACTTTTATTGGCTTTCTCAGGTGTCGGTGCTGCTCACCCCAGCCTCCCAGCTGTTGTTCACTTACAACATCGTTTGACTTTGAATTTTCCTCTGCCTGCTGAACCCCTTCTCAATGCTGAACTCAAGACGACTAAGGAAAACACAAAGATTAATGCAGTTGGACTCTATGTGCTTAATCACCCCAATCTTCTAGTTTTCGTGGTACCTGGAATCTCTATGAGATTTTCCTAGAATTCTGCTTCACTACAAAGTGATCCTCCTTTCTGTTGTCACACTTGGTGATTCACTTAGGTGATTTGCATGGCCTTTCTTGCTACCCTGGCTAATGAGGAGGCTGGGCCTTTTCCCACCCTCTCTTGTAGACTAGCTGAGCACTAAGAAAAAAAAAAAAAAAAGGAAAAAATGAACTTATCCCAGAGCCCCACTCATATAAGCCATCCATTTTTCAGCTCTAGGAGCTTTTGAACACCAAAATGCCCACTTTGCATTGTAAAAGTAATTTATAGTTTAGATATTTGTTTTAAACGTTAACTTATAACCTGTAATGGCTGTAGATATAGATTAAGGATCACAAGGAAAGCAGTGTACCTCTCCTGGCAGTTCCTATTCATGTTCACATATCCTCCCTGAAGACAGATAATCATATAATTAAGCAATCCATTGCTCAGCATATATCTGCTGCTCCAAAGACAGAGATGCAGCGAAAGGCTGGTGTGTGCTTTGGTTTGAGGTATGAAATACTGAATAATCACATTTTTATGAAAGCACTTGACCTTTAAATTGATATTTGCCCCCCAACAGTTATAATTATTGTTCAAAGAGATGCTGAAAGTGGCACAGCTAATACAAGTGGCCCAGGTTACTCAACCAGGATGGCACACGTTCGACTAACAGTATCAGCTTATTGCAATAAAAATGGCAAGAAGGGTCTCTTTCGGTTTTTGTCAAGTCGGCCTGGACTTTTTTGCCTTCTCCAAGACATTGAGTCTAAATCTGTAAGTCAACATAGATTCATAAATATCACTTGTGAATTTGTGTCTTCCTCCTTAGAGAATCTCAATGTAGATGGCATGAGCAAGATTCAGCCTCAAATATTAGCCTGATCCTCTGAAAAATGTTTTCCTTAATCAAATTACAGATTTAGCAAATAAAATATTGAGCTAAATTTGAATTTCAGAAGTACAAGTGCATCCCACAAAAAACTTGGTCAATGCCTAACTGAAATATGAATTTGACTGGCTAAACTGTACTTCCTTTAGCATCTCTACCCTGAACATTCAGTATTTCATTCTAATTATATCTTTCTCTTTTTTCCAACAAAGGAAACATCAAATATGAACCATGATAGCAAGTAGCATACTCCGGTTACTAAAAACAGGGAGTGTTAAAAACTATTGTGTTGTTTATTTTTATTAGTTAATGGTTGGACTATTTCCCTTTTCACAATTAAAGGACTCTCCTAATCATTGCCCCAGTTCCTGAAAGCCTTTATCAAAGGCAAGGACAACTCTTTCCAATTTGAACAGAGAAAAATGTGAAATTTATGTTAATATTTAAAATCTCCTTGTTTGCACTGCCAGCACCTATCAAGGTTTCCATACTATATGTATTTATCATGAAAAATGTTCAAAGAAAGGAAGTAACTTCTAATACAGTCAGCTCTGAGTTTTCGAGGATTTTCTTTTTCTTGAGCCATGGAAATGGACACCATCTTTCCCTTAAGTGTCTTCCCTATGTGTTAAGCTCAGAGATAGACTCAGAGGAAAGGCTGTTGTCCCAATTGTGGCCAGAAAGAAGAGAAGAGCATTTGAGTGGATGCCTACAGTGTGGCTGCCAGGCCTGAGTATCCCGACTCCACACTGGCAAACTCCCTCCTTCTTCGATGGCCATCTTGCTCTGGGCTGTCTAGAAAGGAGAGTCATGGTTACCACATACTTCTAAAGTTGGACTGAATTCAAGGCTAGGAAATAAAATATCTCTGGCTCTCCCATTCATTCTTCCTTAGGACACAGAGTGGCCACCACAGACTAAATCTGAAATTATAGTGTATCAGAAGAAAGTAAAACTAAGACTCCATTCTAAAGCAGAAAACCAAGAGAAGAGATTGAAATCCTGATTTTCTTTTTTGAATTATTGCACTGATGACAATCAATAGCGATTTTAAATGTTTTTCATTTCACATTTCAAATGCTTTATACATATCCATAAGTTTAAAGTTGAAAGAGCATGTTCACTAACTTATTTTGCAGTGACTTATTACTTGAAATGAACTTAAGAGCATGTTTATCAGTCTCTAAAAGGCATGGCTACTTCTTCTTAGCCAAGTGGTTCTCCAAGTGTGGTTCCCAATCCGCAGGCTCAGCAGCCCTGGGAGCTTGTCAGAAACACAAGAGCCCATCCTTAAACACAAGAGCCATCCCTAAACACAAGAGCCAATCCCTAAACACAAGAGCCCATCCCTAAACACAAGAGCCATCCCTAAACACAAGAGCCCATCCCTAAACACAAGAGCCATCCCTAAACACAAGAGCCCATCCCTAAACACAAGAGCCATCCCTAAACACAAGAGCCCATCCCTAAACACAAGAGCC
>PVIC010031360.1:20000-21362 GCA_004025085.1 Thryonomys swinderianus | reverse complement strand
AAAAAAAAAAAAAAAAAAAAAAAAAAAAAGAATGACAGCTTAAGGAGCATAGCAGGGACAGGATGTGATGTGAATTAATGTTGAAACCTGATCCTAAAAGCCTTCTTTGCCACAGTTTGGGAATTCTTTTTGTGTTTTGGTAAACAGGTTTCAAAGACATATTTTAAGATATTTCAATTTTAGTTGACAGGTAAGAGTGATTTCTTTTCATAACAGAGAAATGACTAACCATCACAGTTAACAATATTATGGGATTTAGATGATATGTTTAGGTTTATAAGAGAAACTCTACATGTTTTCCATGAAAGTATTTTATTGTTTAGAACAGAGTTTTATTTGATGGTTTGTCTTGCCTCAGTAAATATTTGGAGTTCCTTTCTGTCTTAATAATCATAACAATTTGATACCATTGCCTTTAAAATAATGTACCTCAGACTCCAGCCAGGCTAATTTCCATTTATGGATGTTAGTGTTGATTTTTTAATTATTTTATTTTACGCACTAGATGGCTTGCCAAATGTTATTGAATATTTTTCTAAGATCCAGGCAAATTGCTTTGGTGGCACTGCCAGCATTTATTATCCTTTCCTTCCAATCTGAAAAGCAATCTGATTTTTTAAAAAAGATTTATCCTTTAGAAATATCTGCTGACAGCCACTCCACTTGCTGCACACTTCAACTTGCTTTCCTGCCATCCTTTAGTAAAAGTAAGCAGGGTGTGCTGTGGGTTTTTTTGGAAAGTAGCTGCAAAGAAGCCCCTTTATTCATAAGGTTTAGTGCAACCAGCAGCTCCGAGAGAACTAATTAACTTTTTTGTTCTTCCAAATACTCATTTTAGAGTTAGTTCCACTTTCCATTTGCATAATTTTCAATGAAATTCAGTTGTTTGGATTATTTTGATCCATGTCATTAACGTGCTATCCTGTTGCAGGACATTGGGGTCAAAGTAGCACTTCTTTAGGAGACAATACTGTGTTATGGGCTTGGGACGTGCTGATAGAGACTGAGGAGACACAGTGCCTTCTTTCGTACTTCAGCAAACCAGTTGCTTGGCCCTCTCCCTTCCCAAAGGGTAATTTAGTCATTAAATATGATTTATTTTCAGCTAAAGGGGACTGTAATTATGGCCTTGAGTTTGATGACATGAATGCATAAGATAAATGAAGAGCACAAATCCAGAGAAAAATCCATTTAGAAGGCCATTTTGGAGTTGACTGGTAACGTCTGACAAGTTCTTTCTCTAGAAACTGGCTTTGATACATCAGTGAAATATGAGAAGCTTAGATGGGGAAAGTTACTTAGCTGAACTAGGAAGGACTTGGCTAAATACAATATGGTTGCATGTAATCAAATGCCACTTTT